>PVJL010007962.1:0-71870 GCA_004026885.1 Lyroderma lyra
TCAGGGAAATGCAAATCAAAACCACAATGAGATACCACCTCACACCTGTGAGAATGGCTATTATCAACAAGACAAGGAATAACAAGTGCTGGAGAGGATGTGGAGAAAAAGGAACTCTAGTACACTGCTGGTGGGAGTGCAAACTGGTACAACCACTGTGGAAGGCAGTGTGGAGGTTCCTCAGAAAATTGGGAATGGATCTTCCATTTGACCCAGCAATCCCCCTTCTGGAGATCTACCCAAAAGACTTGAAAACCTTTGTCCGCAAAGACTATGTACCCCAATGTTCATTTCAGCGCTGTTCACAGTGGCCAAAACATGGAAAGAACCAATGTGCCCTGCAACAGATGACTGGATAAAGAAGCTGTGGTACATATACACAATGGAATATTACTCAGCTGTAAGAAAAGATGAAATATTGCCATTTGTGACAAAATGGATGGACCTGGAGATCATCATAATAAGTGAAATAAGCCAGACAGAAAAAACAAAGAACTGCGTGATTTCACTCATATGTGGAATATAAAACTGAAAGCAAAGAAAAAAAGAAATGAACAAAGAAATAACCCATGGACACAATCAATAGTTTAATGTTTATTTGGGGACGAGTGGGTTAGGGAGGGGAGAAAGGGGAGGGGTTGGGAGAGGAGGGGGGGAAGCTAAATATAAGGGGATGGAAAGAGAAGTCACATTAGGTGGTGAACTTATTATACATCAAGTTGACAATGCACTGTAGAATTGTATGCCTGAGACCCATGTAATCCTTGCTAATAGATGTCACCCCAATAAGTCTAACAATACAAATGAATAAATAAATAAATAAATAAATTACAAAGAGTGACACATTGTAGCTTTGACACTTTATATAAGATACTACTATAACAAATTTATTACATAAAAATGTTAATGTAGTATTTTATATACACTTACGTATAGTGTACAGAATATACCCATATTCCTTTTTAATGATAATTCTAATATAATTCACAATGAAAACTTGTCCATACTCAAATATTTCATCACAATGATAATAGAGAAAGAAGGAAACTGAGAGATCTATTTCAACCTCTTAATCTTACTAGTCAACAGTAAAATATAGCCTGGAGCTACAACCGGCCTTCTATTTTTCAGTGCACCTTCTATTGTTCTTTGTTACAATGATTTATAGAAAAAAATGTTAAAAATTTGGCATAATAATTTTTCAATGAAACATTATTGAACTTCCAAATAAATAAAAAAATGGAACACTCCCTAAAATGAGAAGTTTCTTCCATTTTTACAACTCACTCTTTGAGGACTTCCTTCTTATGTCCTGCCACGTCCCACCAGGAATGTTGGTTCAGAGAAGAAAGTAGCAAGACCTGGCATCAAATTACTTCTTCTAGTAAAACTCACAAAATAGTGAGAAAGGGATTTATGTCTATACTGTAAAGTATTTCACCAATGTGATATGCAAAATTCAAATCCATGCTTTTCTGAAAAAAATATGCAAACATTCTCCTACATCTTTGTGTCCCAAGTCAGTCAGTCTTAGCAACAGCCAGGCAAACTCTGCACTGGTGTTCAATATCATTGTTCCTATCTTGAGAAGAGAGTTTTGGTGACTGCTGGTCAATGTAAATAAACAAAAGAGGAAATTCACATAGAAGATTTTACAGATAAGAAATTTAGAGGTTAGGGAAAATTCCACTGAGAAATATGAAGTCTAAAATTACTTTGTAAACCCTAAATTGCTGGCAGCTCTTTTAGGTTCTGTTAACTTCAGTAAATTTTATCTGTAGTTGGCATAATCATTGTTGCTACCCAGTTGATGGTTATAGTTGGTGTGGGTGATTTTAGCTCATGGCCACCATAACAGCTGTTCAGCTGCCTGAGTATGCTGTCATTTTATTGAAAACAGATCTCTCATGGTAAAGCAAGGAAGAAAACAGATTTTGTTCTATTCAGCTTCTGGTAGGGAAAGAGTGACATTCCCAAGAGTTCTGACAATAGAACAAGGAACATAGGGGAAGAAAACAGATTTTGTTCTATTCAGCTTCTGGTAGGGAAAGAGTGACATTCCCAAGAGTTCTGACAATAGAACAAGGAACATAGGGACAACTGCAATACCTCTGCACAGAAATATTACAATCCATCTAAAGTAGGAGAATGATGGTCTGCCAAGGTTGAGACATAAACATATTAGTTGAAGAAAATGCACTGCAAGATTGTGTCAGTGAATATAATTGTTGACCCTACTTGGGAATTTGGGGTTCACTGACAGGAAGTCACTAACTTAGCATGAATCATCAATTCAAGGTATTACACAGGTTGTGAGCATGGTTGGAGTTTTAGTTGTTGTATTTTTACCCTTGAGAATATTGTGATATTTTTAAAAATACTGAAAAGCAACAGAAATTAAGTTTCTAGTGAGACAAGCAAGAGGGGCACAGTTTCTAAAGGTTAGGTTAGTCAGGGAAAAATATCCTGGAGGAGCTGCTATCTCAAGCACAAATAGGATTTCCACAAGCCTAGCAGAACAGGGAAGATTTCAAGGCAGAAAAAGGAGCATAAGAAGAGGTAGTAATGATGAGTACACATTGAGTGTTTGTGGCATAGTGAAAAGGCTTATTTTTCAGGAGTGGATAATTCATATAGGAGTAAGGTAGGAGCAGGAGCTGCATGCTAGATTATGGAGGGCTGAGACTGTCAGGCGTGGTTTGGAATAAAGAATTATCCAAATAAATTTTAAGTCTGGGTGTTCTGTGTTCCTAGGGTTGTCAATCTTGTAATTGCCTGAAGAATAGAGTTGAGGACAAATATAACATGTATAAATGCAGATGTTATATTTATTTTATACAGAGAGGTTCTTACTAACTTTGTAAATGTGACTTGCCTAAAGGATGATCATGATACTTTGTATTTTCAACATGTTTATGTGTATTTATGTGTGTATGCTTATATATGTCTGTGTGTGTTTGTTATGTATAAATATAAACATACATTTACTTATGGGAATTAATTAATCTAAATTGTGTAAAATTGTTTTGTGTTTCCTTCAAATACTTTATTGAATCATCACTGTTTTTCAGAAACCATCTGAAGTATAAACACTGAAATAAAAGTTCATATGATTTGTTTAGGATTCTAAGTAAAACCATCTTAAAATTTCTTTTTTGTTTGGCATTTTTTTTATAAATTCATTTTTATAGGTAGACTTATTGGGGTGATATCTGTTAGCAAGGATTACATAGGTTTCAGGCATACAATTCTACAGTGCATTGTCAACTTGTTGTATAATAAGTTCACCACCCAGTGTGAATTCTTTTTCCATCACCTTGTATTTAGATTCCCCTCCCTCATGTCCCACTCACTCCTCTTTCTCCTCTCCCTAATACACATGTAACCATTGAACTATTATGTCCATGGGTTGTTTGTTTGTTTGTTCATTTCTTTTCTCTTTGTTGCTTTCAGTTTTATATTCCACATATCAGTGAAGTCATACAGTTCTTTGTTTTTTCTGTCTGGCTTATTTCACTAAGCATGATGATCACCAGGTCCATCCATTTTGTTACAAATGACAATATTTCATCCTTTCTTATAGCTGAGAAATATTCTATTGTGTATATGTACCACAGCTTCTTTATCCAGTAATCTGTTGCAGGGCATTTTGGTTCTTTCCATGTTTTGGCCACTGTGAACAGCGCTGCAATGAACATTGGGGTACATAAGTTTTTGTGGACAAAGGTTTTCAAGTCTTTTGGGTAGATCCCCAGAAGGGGGATTGCTGGGTCAAATGGTAAGTCCATTCCCAATTTTCTGAGGAACCTCCACATTGCCTTCCACAATGGTTGTACCAATTTGTGTTCCCACCAGCAGTGTGCGAGAGATCCTTTTTCTCCACATCCTCTCCAGCACTTGTTATTCCTTGTCTTGTTGATAATAGCCATTCTGACAAGTGTGAGGTGATATCTCATTGTGGTTTTGATTTGCATTTCCCTGATAGCTAATGAGGATGAGCATTTTTTCATATGTCTGCTGGCCATTTGTATTTCTTCATGGGAGACGTGTCTGTTTAGTTCTTCTGCCTACTTTTTAATTGGGTTGTTTGTTTTTTTGTTGTTGAGTCTTATTAGTTCTTTATATATTTTAGATATTAGACCCTTATCTGATGCGTTACTTGCAAATATTTTCTCCCATTCAGTTGGCTGTTTCTTTGCCTTGTTGATGGTTTCTTTTGCTGTGCAGAAGCTTTTAAGTTTGATATAATCCCATTCATTTATTTTTGCTTTTACTTCCCTTGCCTTTGAGGTCAGGTTCATGAAGACTTCCTTGAGTCCTAGGTCTATAAATTTAGTACCAATGTTTTCTTCTATACAGTTTATTGATGCAGGTCTGATATGAGGGTCTTTAATCCATTTAGAGTTAATTTTTGTATGTGGAGAGAGTTCACAACTCAAGTTCATTCTTTTGCATATGTTTTTCCAGTTTTCCCAGCACCACCTACTAAAGAAGCCGTCTTTTCCCCATTGTATGGTTTTTGCTCCTTTGTTGAAAATTATTTGTCCATATATTTGTGGGTTTATTTCTGGGTTTTCAGTTCTATTCCATTGGTCTATATTTCTGTACTTCTGCCAGTACCACGCTGTTTTGACTATTGATGCTTTGTAATATAAATTGAAGTCAGCGAATGTAATAACACCAGCCTTATTCTTTTTATGTAGTATTGCTTTGGCAATTCAAGGTCTTTTATGGTTCCATATAAATTTACTAATTCTTTTATCTGTTTCACGAAAGGATGATTGTGGGATTTTGATGGGTATTGCATTAAATCTGTACATTGCTTTGGGCAGAATGGTCATATTAACAATGTTAAGTCTTCTTATCCATGAACAGGGGATATTTTTCCACCTCTTAAAGTCTGTTTCAATTTCTTTCAAAAGTGTTTTACAGTTTTCCATGTAAAAGTCTGTCATGTTTTTCGTTAAGTTAATTCCCAGGTATTTCATTCTTTTTGTTATGATAGCAAAGGGAATTGACTCCATCATTTCTTTTTCTGTGGATTCATTGTTTGTATATAGGAATGCTGTTGATTTTTGTACGTTGATTTTGTATCCTGCAACTTTACTATATTCATTGATTGTTTCTAATAGTTTCCTGGTGGAATCTTTGGAATCTTTTATATAAAGGATCATGTCATCTCCAAATAGTGACAATCTGACCTCTTCTTTCCCAATTTGGATAACTTTGATTCCTTTCTCCTGCCTGATTGCTGTGGCTAGAACTTCCAGTACTATATTAAATATCAGTGGTGACAGGGGGCTCCCTTTCTTGTTCCTGATTTTAGGGGAATAGGCTTCAGCTTTTCTCTATTCAGTATGAAGTAAGCCAAGGGCTTGTCATATATGGCCTTTATTATGTTGAGATACTTTCCTTCCATACCTATTTTATTTAGTGTATTGATCATTAATGGATGCTGTATCTTGTCAAAAGATTTTTCTGCATCAATTGAAATGACCATATGGCCTTTATCTTTGATTTTGTTTATGTGGTGTATCACATTGATTGATTTTCATATGTTGAACCATCCTTGTGCTCCTGGGATGAATCCCACTTAATCTTGATGTATGATCTTTTGGATGCATTGTTGTATTCTGTTTGCTAATATTTTGTTTAGAATTTTTGCATCTGTATTCATCAGAGATATTGGTCTATAGTTTTCTTTCTTTGTGTTGTCTTTGCCAGGCTTTGATATTAGAGTAATGTTGGCCTCATAGAAAGAGTTAGGAAGTATAGCTCCCTCTTCAATTTTTTGGAAGAGTCTGAGGAGGATAGGCGTTATTTCTTCTTTGAATGCTCGGTACAACTCATTGGTGACCATCTGGTCCAGGGATTTTGCCTTTAGGGAGATTATGGATAGTCATTTTAATCTCTTCACTATCAATTGATCTATTTAGATTATCCAGTTCTTATTGGTTCAGTCGAGGTAGGCTATAAGTTTCTAGGAACTTGTCCATATCTTCTAGGTTTTTAAATTTAGTGGCATAAAGTTCTTTATAATATTTTCTTATAATCCTTTGTATGTCTGTGGTATCAGTGGTAATTTCTCCCCTTTCATTTCTAATTTTGGATATTTGTGTCTTCTCCTTTCATCCTTTGATTAGTCTCGCCAGGGGTTTGTCAATTTTGTTGACTCCCTCAAAGAACCAGCTCTTCGTAATATTTATTTTTTCTATTGTCTTTCTGTTCTCTAATTGGTTTAGCTCTGCTTTAATTTTTATTATTTCTTTCCTTCTGCTGACTTTGGGTTTTGTCTGCTCTTCTTTTTCTAGTTCTTTAAGATGGGATGTTAAGGTGTTTACTTGTGATTTTTCTTGTTTCTTAAGATATACCTGTAGCGATATAAATTTCCCTTTTATTACTGCTTTCCCTGTGTCCCAATAATTCTAATACATTGTATTTTCATTGTTATTAGTTTCTATATATTTTTTATCTCATCTTTTATTTTTTCTTTTATCCATCCTATTTTAATAAGCTGTTGTTTAATCTCCATTTGTATGTGTTTCCTTCTGCTTTCCTTTTACAGTTGATCTCCAATTTCAAAGCTTTGTGGTCTGAGAATACACTTGGTATGATTTCGATCTTCTTGAATTTGCTGAGGCTACTTTTGTGTCCTCTATCCTTGAGAATGTTCCATGTGCACTAGAAAAGAAGGAATAGTCTCTTTTTGCTGGATGAAGTGTCCTGTAAATGTCAGTTATGTCCTATTGCTGTAATGTGTCATTTAGAGCTGATATTTCATTATTTATTTTCCTCTTGGATGATCTGTCCATGGCTGTCAGTGGGGAGTTTAAGTCTCCCACAATGATTGTGTGTTCATCAGTTTCTCCTTTGAAGTCTGTTAGGAATTTCTTTGTATATTTTGGTGCATCCTGGCTGGGAGCATATACATTAATTAGTGTCATGTCTTTTTGTTGTTGTATTGTGCCTTTTATCATTATGTAAGGTCCATTATGCAACTCCTGCTTTTTTCTGGTTACCATTTGCTTGAAGCATTGTTTCCCATCTTTTCACTCTGAGACTGTGTTTGTCCTTATGGCTGAGGTGTGTTTCTTGGAGACAGCATATGCGTTCTGTTTTTAATCCAGTCTGCTACTCTGTGTCTTTTTGTTGGTGAGTTCAGTCCATTAATATTTAGAGTGATGATCAATATGTGAGAATTTCCTGTAGCCATTACTTATTTCTTTGTTTGTTTTTGTTTTATTTTTGTTTCTTTCTTGGTGCCCCAACTTTGTTCCATTTTTCCTAATGTTTTGTTTCAGGTCAAAGAGCCTCCTTCAGTATTTCTTGGAGTGCTGGCCTTGTGCTGGCAAATTCCCTCAGCTTCTGTGTGCCTGAGAAGGTCTTTATTCCACGTTCATACCTGAAAGATAATTTTGCTGGATAATTTATTCTTGGCTGGAAGTTCCTCTCTTATAAATTTTTGAATATTGGATTCCACTTCCTCCTGGCTTGCAGAGTTTCTGCTGAGAAATCTGATGCCAGTCTGATGGGTTTTCCTGTAAAGGTTATAGTTCTTTTTTCCCTGGCTGCCTTGACAATTGTCTCTTTGTCTTTAGTTTTGGACATATTTAGTACCATGTGCCTTGGAGAAGACCTGTTAGGGTCCAGATATCTAGGAGACCTGTTCTCTTCTTGAACTTGGGGTTCCAGATCTTTCCATAGGTTTAGAAAGTTTCCATCTACTATTTGTTTGAGTATGCTCTCTGTAGAAGGCTCTACCCCTTTTCCTATTCCTATTATTCTGATGTTGTTTTGTCCCATGGATTCAGGCAGTTCTTGCAGAGTTCTTTCAATCCTTTTGTTTCTATATTCCCTCTCTTCCTCTTTCTGAGCTGTTTCCATGTTCTGATCTTTGATATCTCTAGTTCTTTCCTCCATCTGGTTGGCCCTGTTTCCTATGGCAGTTATTTCATTTCTCACTTCTTTTATTGTACTATTTACCTCTTGCATTTCCATCTCAATCTTCCTTATGTTTTGAATTTCTTTGTTAAATTGTTCCTTTTGTTCATGGAGTTCCTTTTTTATGTCATTCATGTCCTTTTTTATGTTGTTTATGTCAGCCATGGTGCTCTGCCAGTATGTTTTTATTTCTCTCACAGCCTTTAGAATGGCTACTTTAAATTCTCTGTCACTTAATTGGGAAACTTCTAGATCTAAGAAGGTATCTTGATAAATTTCCTGTTCTTTCTGAGGAGTTTTAGTTTTTAAGGAATTCATCCTGTCTGCTGGGTTCTTCCTCTTTGACATGAGGGTGTTATGTTCAGTAGTGCCCAGGAGCCCAGATTGGTACTTTTGTGGTGTCTTGCTGTAGGGCAGACAAGAGGTGGTTTGTGGGGGGGGGGAAGTTTTGGGAGAGAGAGGGGTTGCTTATTTCTTATTTCTGGTCTCCTGCTCCGTTTGGAGGCGGTGCACATCTATCATGGTCCCTCTACTTCCTCTAGTTAGTTAGTTGGTTGGGGAGGTTGTAGGAAAGGGGAGAGGCCAACAAAAGGCACACTGGGGCCACTCCACCTTCTGCCCTATGCTGGGGAAGCTGGGTGTTGCGGGCCCAGTCTGCTCCTGCTGGCTGGGGTGAATGCTATCAAATCTGCCTTTCTTCCCAGGCCTGTTTCCATGGTCAAATGTTGGGGCAGATTCTGCGGGCTTGCACTGCTTTTAAGACCCAGGAGCGCACCAGCAGGTGTATACATGATTCCGAAGCTGTGGATCTGACCCCGCGGTAGGAAGGCAGCCGACCCAGCTCTGTAGCAGGCCGGGAATAGGAGCCATAGCACCGCACAGGAGCTGTGCACACCACACCAGCAGCTGGTCCCCCTCCACAGCGGGCCAGAACGGGAGCCGCAGGCCCATCTGTGTAGGGGCCATGCATTGTCCGCGGTGTAGCCGGCTCGCCCCCGCAGTGGGTCAGGACCAGGAACTGTAACCCTGTGCAGGAGCCACGCGTGCCTGTGCTGTGGGACCCAAGGGAGCCTAGAGCCAAGATGTTGTCTCTGCAATTCAGAGTCCTCGCTCAGTCCTGCTACCACTCAAGAGTTCCAGAGGCTGGCTCCCAAGGTCTGTCCCCAACTCACTGCTCCAAATTCCAGCTCCCCAGCCCAGCTCCCCAATGGACTCCCACTTATTATGCTGCTTTGCTAAGGCTTTTCCTCTTGTCGCCCCTTGGCTTTCCCCTCCAATTTACTGCAGTCTGCCACAATTGGGACCTGTTGCAATCCGTCTCTGCTCCCTCCCCTCTCTCCCTCTGACCCCTTTCTCTCCAACCTTTGGGTGTTTCCTTGCGATGCGTGGATGTCTCAGCTGCCATTTTTTTGTCACCAAAGGTCCTCTTTCTTGGCTCCTGGTTGGCCTTCCAATTGTGTTTTCTGGGAGAGGCTTTAGGGACCTCCTCTCCAGTCGCCATCTTGTCCTCCTCCCCCTTAAAATTTCTTTAGGTGGGCTAGTTAGGTGAAAGAAAAAAAAAACACAGTAGAGAAGGAGGGCAAGATGGTGTTTGGAGAGGAGGTCCCTAAAGCATCTCCCAGAAAAAACAATTGAACGACCACCCAGGAGCCAAGAAAGAGGACCCTGAGTGACACAATGGCAGCTGAGAAGTCCATGCATCACAAGTAAACACCTGAAGGTTGGAGATAAGGGGGCAAGTGGGAGAGAGGGAAGGGAGCAGAGACGGATTGCAACAGGACCCAATCCCAGCTGACTACCCAGGAACAGCACAGTGCACGGGAGTGGGAATGCCAAGAGGTGACAAGAGGAAAAGCCCTAGCAAAGTGGCAGAACAGTGGGAGACCCATGGGGGAGCTGGGCTGGGGAGCTGGAATTTGGAGCAGCAAGTTGGGGACAGAGCTTGGGAGCCAGCCTCTGGAACTTCTGAGTAGAAGCAGGGCTAAGCAAGGACTCTGAACTGCAGAGACAACACCTCAGCTCTCGGCTCCCTTGGGACCCACAGTGCAGGCATGCACTGCTCCTGTGGAGGGCTGCGGCTCCTGGTCCCAGCCCTCTGCATAGACAAGCCAGCTGCCAAGCAGTTGTGCATGGCCCCTGCATGGGCTGAGGCATCTGTTCCTACCCTGCTGTGGAGGTGAGCCCGCTGCCTTACTACCACTGGGTCAGACCCACAGCTTCGGATTTTTGCATGCACCTGCTCATGCACCCCTGGGTCCTAAAAACAGTGTGAGCCTGCAGACTCTGCCCAAATGTTTGGCCGTGGAAGCAGGCCCAGGAAGAAAGGCGGAATTGATAGCATTTGCCCCAGTCAGCAGGAGCATCCTCGGCTTGTATCACCCAGCTTCCCTAGCATAGGGAAGAAGGTGGAGCTGCCCTGGAGCTCCTTTTGTTGGCCTTTCCCCTTTCCTACAGACCCCACTACCAAGTAACAACAGGAAGTGGAGAGACCACGAGAGATGTGCACTGCCTCCAAATGTAACAGGAGACCAGAAATAAGAAAGAAACAACCCCCCTCTCTCCCAAAACTTGCCCCCCAAGTGCCACCCTGTGTCTGCCTTATAGCACGACACCACAAAAGTACCAATCTGGGCTTCTGGGCACTACTACTGAACATAACTCCCTCAAGTCAAAGAGGAAGAACCCATCAGACAGGATGAATTCCTTAAAAACTAAAAATCCTCAGAAAGAACATGAAAATTATCCAAGAGAAAGCTTCTTAGACCTAGAAGTTTCCGAACTAAGAGACAGAGAATTTAAAGTAGCCATTCTAAAGGCTCTGAGAGAAATGAAAACATACTGGAAGAATACCATGGCTGAGATGACCACATAAAAAAGGAGATGAATGACATATAAAAGGAACTCCATGAACAAAAGGAACAATTTAATAAAGAAATTCAAAACATAAGGAAGATTGAGATGGAAATGTGAGAGATAAATAATACAATAAAAGAAGTGAGAAATGAAATAACTGCCATAAGAAAGAGAGCCAATCAGATGGAGGAAAGAATTACTGATATCAAAGATCAGAACACGGAAACAGCTCAGAAAGTGGAAGAGAGGGAATACAAAACCAAAAGGATTGAAAGAACTCTGCAAGAACTATCTGACTCCATGCGACAAAACAACATCAGGATCATAGGAATAGAAGAAGGGGTAGAGCCTTCTACAAAGAGCATACTCAAACAAATAGTAGATGAGAACTTTCCAAACCTATGGAAAGATTTGGAACCCCAAGTTTAAGGAGAAAACAGGTCCCCTAGATACCTGTACCCTAACAGATCTTCTCCAAGACACATGGTACTAAAGATGTGCAAAGCTAAAGACAAAGAGACAATTCAAGGCAGCCAGGGAAAAACGAATTATAATCTCTACAGGAAAACCCATCAGGTTGGCATCAGATTTCTCAGCAGAAACTCTGCTAGCCAGGAGGGAGTGAAATCCAATATTCAAATTTTAAAGAGAGACACTTACAACCAAGAATAAATTATCCAGCAAAATTATCTTTCAGATATGAAGGTCGAATAAAGACCTTCTCAGACACACAGAAGCTTAGGGAATTTGCCAGCACAAGGCCAGCACTCCAAGAAATACTGAAGGAGGCTCTTTGATCTGAAACAAAACATCAGGAAAAAATGGAACAAAATTGAGGCAACAAGAAAGAAACAAAAATAAAACAAAAACAAAGAAATACGTAATGGCCACAGGAAATCCTCACATATCGTTCATCACTCTGAATGTTAATGGACTGAACTCACCAATAAAAAGACACAGAGTAGAAGACTGGATTAAAAAATATAACCCATCCGTATGCTGTCTCAAAAAGACGCACCTCGCCATGAAGACAAACACAGACTCAGAGTGAAAGGATAGGAAACAATGCTCCAAGCAAATGGTAACCAGAGAAAACCAGGAGTTGCCATACTGATATCTAATGAAATAAACTTCAAGTTAAAAAAGATAGTAAAAGACAAAGATGGACATTACATAAGGATAAAAGGCACAATACAACAACAAGAAGATTTGACACTAATAAATGTATATGCTCCCAACTAGGATGCACCAAAATATACAAAGAAACTACTAACAGATTTGAAAGGAGAAATTGATAAATACACAATCATTGTGGGAGACTTAAACATCCCACAAACAATCATGGAAAGATCATCCAAACAGAAAATAAATAAGGAAATAACAGCTCTAAATGACACATTACAGCAATTGGACATAATTGATATTTACAGGTCGCCTTCATCCAGAAAAAAAAGAGACTACACCTTCTTTTCTAGTGCACATCGACCATTTCTGAGGATAGAACACATGCTGGGACACAAAAGTAGTCCCAGCAAATTCAAGATGATCGAAATCATACCAAGTGTATTCTCAGACCACAAGACTTTGAAATTGGAGATCAACTGTAAAAGGAAAGCAGAAAAAAATCACATATATATGGAGAATAAACAACAGCTTATTAAAAAAGAACTGGATAAAAGAACAAATAAAAGATGAGATTAAAATATACAAAGCAACTAATGACAATGAAAATACAACGTATCGGAATTATTGGGATACAGTGAAAGCGGTAATAAGAAGGAAATGTATATCACTACAGCTCTATCTTAAGAAACAAGAAAAATCACAAGCAAACATCTTAGCATCCCATCTTAGAGAACTACAAAAAGAAGAGCAGACAAAACCCAAAGTCAGCAGAAGGAAAAAAATAAGAAAATTAAAACAAGGCTAAAACTATTAAAGAACAGAAGGGCAATAGAAAATATTAATACTACGAAGAGCTGGTTCTTTGAGAAAGTCAACAAAATTGACAAAACCCTGGCTTGACTAATCAAAGGATGAAAGGAAAGAACACAAATAACCAAAATTAGAAATAAACGGGGAGAAATTACCACTGATACCACAGAAATACAAAGGATTATAAGAAAATATTATGAAGGACTTTATGCCACTAAATTTAAAAACCTAGAAGAAATGGACAAGTTTCTAGAAACTTATAGACTACACAGATGGAACCAAGAACAACTGGATAATCTACATAGACCAATCAATAGCAAAGAGATTGAAGTGACTATCCATAAACTCCCTAAAGGCAAAAGCCCGGGAACAGATGGTTTCACCAACGAGTTCTACCAACCATTCAAAGAAGAATTAGCACCTATCTTCCTCAGACTCTTTCAAAAAATTGAAGAGGAAGCAATACTTCCTAACTCATTCTATGAGGCCAACATGACCCTAATACCAAAGCCTGGCAAAGCCAATGCAAAAACAGAAAACTATAGACCAATACCTCTGATGAACACAGATGCAAAAATCCTAAACAAAATATTAGCAAATAGAATACAACAATTCATCAAAAAGAGTATACATCATGATCAAGTTGGATTCATCCTGGGAGCACAAGGATGGTTCAACATTTGAAAATCAATCAATGTGATACACCACATAAACAAAATCAAAGATAAAGACCATATGGTCATATCAATTGATGCAGAAAAACCTTTCGACAAGGTACATCATCTGTTTAGGATCAAAACACTAAATAAAATAGGTATAGAAGGAAAGCATCTCAACATAATAAAGGCCATATATGACAAAACCTCTGCTAACATCATACTGAATGGGGAAAAGTTGAAGCCTATTCCCCTAAAATCAGGAACAAGGCAGGGATGCCTCCTGTCACCAATGTTTTTTTAATATATTACTAGAAGTTCTAGCCACAGCAATCAGGCAAGAGAAAGGAATAAAAGGTATCCAAATTGGGAAGGAAGAGGTCAAATTGTCACTATTTTCAGATGACACAATACTTTATATAAAAAACTCCAAAGATTCCACCAAAAACTATTAGAAACAATAAATCAATATAGTAAAGTGACAGGATACAAAGATCAATGTATAAAAATCAACAGCATTCATATATACAAACAATGAATCCTCAGAAAAAGAAATGAGGGAGTCAATGCCTTTTGCTATCACAACAAAAAGAATGAAATACCTGGGAATTAACTTAACAAAGAAGGTGACAGACTTATACATGGAAAACTATAAGACACTTTTGAAAGAAATTGAAGCAGAATTTAAGAGGTGGAAAAATATCCCCTGTTCATGGATAGGATGACTTAACATTGTTAAAATGCCATTCTGCCCAAAGCAATCTACAAATTTAATGTAATATCCATCAAAATCCCACAATCATACTTTTGTGCAATACATAAAAGACTTATCAGATTTATATGGAACCATAAAATATCTCAAATTGCCAAAGCAATACTACATAAAAAGAATAAGGCTGGTGGCATTACATTCCTTGACTTCAATTTATATTATAAAGCATCAATAGTCAAAACAGCTTGGTACTGGCAGAAAAGCAGAAATATAGACCAATGGAACAGAACTGAAAAACAAGAAATAAATCCACAAATTTATGGACAAATAATTTTTGATAAAGTTGATAAAATCATACAATGGGGAAAAGACAGCCTCTTCAGTAGGTGGTGCTGGAAAACGGGAAAAACATATGCAAAAGAATGAACCCGAGCTGTGAACTCTCTCCATATACAAAAATTAACTCGAAATGGATTAAAGACCTTCATATCACACCTGCAACAATAAACTTTATAGAAGAAAACATTGGTACTAAACTTATAGACCTAGGACTCAAGGAAGACTTTATGAACCTGTCCTCAAAGGCAAGGGAAGTAAAAGCAAAAATAAATGAATGGGACTATATCAAACTAAAAAGCTTCTGCACAGCAAAAGAAACCATCAACAAAGCAAGGAGAGAGTCAACTGAATGGGAGAAAATATTTGCAAATAACACATCAGATAAGGGTCTAATATCTAAAATACATAAAGAACTAATAAGATTTAACAACAAGAAAACAAACAACCCAATTAAAAAGTGGGCAGAAGAACTAAACAGACATTTCTCCCATGAAGAAATATAAAAGGCCAGCAGACATATGAAAAAATGCTCATCCTCATTAACTATCAGGGAAATGCAAATCAAAACCACAATTTGATACCACCTATCACTTGTTAGAATGACTATTATCAACAAGACAAGGAATATCAAGTGCTGGAGAGGATGTGGAAGAAAAGGAACTCTAGTACACTGCTGATGGGAATGAAATTTGGTACAACCACTGCGGAAGACAGTGCGGAGGTTCCTCAAAAACTTGGGAATGGAGCTACCATATGATCCAGCAATCCCCCTTCTGGGGATCTACCCAAAAAACTTGAAAACCTTTGTCCACAAAGACTTATGTATTCTAATGTTCATCGCAGCATTGTTTACAGTGGCCAAAACATGGAAACTACCAAAGTGTTCTGCGACAGACAACTGAATAAACAAGCTGTGGTACATATACACAATGGAATATTACTCAGCTATAAGAAAAGAGGAAATATTGCCATTTGCAACAAAATGGATGGACCTAGAGATTATCATGCTTAGTGAAATAAGCCTGACAGAACTGTTTGATTTCACTCATATGCGGAATATAAAACTGAATGTAACAAAGAAAAAGGAAATGAACAAACAAACAAATAACCCATGGACACAGTCAATAATTTAACGTTTATTTGGGGATGAGTGTGTTAGGGAGGGCAGAAAGGGGACGGAGTGGGAGAGGAAGTGGGTAGCTAAATATAAGGTGATGGAAAGAGAAGTCACATTAGGTGGTGAACTTATACAAGTTGAAAATGCACTGTAGAATTGTATGCCTGAAGCCCATGTAATCCTTGCTAACAGATGTCACCCCAATAAGTTTAACAATAAAAATGAATTTAAAAAAACCCACAATGAACTACCAATCAGAAAGTAGAAAATTAGTCATTTAAACTATGGGTTTGGTAAACTATTTAACAAAATGGAAATATGAAAATATGTATGATATAAATTTGCAGAAAAGGGTAGCATAGAAAATAATGCATACACAATGGGTTAAATGTTGATATAGGACAAGTACTAGCAAGAAACTTTCACATTTAGAAGATAGCATTATGGCAGGCATATCTAACCTACAGTCCTGGATGGCTTTAAATGCAGCCCAAAATGAATTCTTAAAACATTATGAGATTATTTTTTGTGACCTATTTTTAGTTTATCAGATATCATTACTGTTAGTGTATTTTATGTGTGTCCCAAGACTATTAATTCTTCTTCCAATGTGTCACAGGGAAACTGAAAGTTTGGATACTGCTGCATCATGGTATTATGCAAGATCTTTGTATTTAAAATGATAGTTTATTATTTGTAATTCTTTCTATAATTTGAAATGGTAAATTCATAGAAATACATTGATAATTTCAATCATTATGACAGATCACACACAAAGGGTCTTGACTGGCTTAGAGACTTGGCACTAGCTTTAGAAAACATAGTTGATGTGGCAATTATCTAGTGTGCATACCACCACTCCTAAACCTGTGCCCATAACTGTCATCATTCATCAAACTTGGCCTTTTTTCCTATCTACACAGAATTCCCAGAAGCCAATACTAATAAATCAGAATCTTCAGGAAAAATAAAACCTCTGTGCCATCTCCAGCCAATGAACAGCTTTCTGTAGCAGATATTCAATGTAGAAAATTCACTACAATAAATACAAAATAAAATAAAAACAGAAGATATGAAAATCCCATTTCTCTCTGGACTCACACCTTCATTTTCTTTAGGCCAAGATGTGTTCTAAACAAATTTGTCAAATTCCTACTTGGGCATAATTAAACTGAGCCAGATTTTAGCAAATACAAGTCTATTTTCATTTTAATCATTTTGGAGAAATTTTAGAGAAATTATAGAAAATAAGGAATACTTGATAAGTTCTATATTTCATTTGCTTTGTCTACATAGCTTCCACTCCTTCAGTGAATAAATTTATGCATTTGCAGCTACTATTGACAAAATATTTAAAGAGCATTTAAAGATTTCTTCCAATGTGGAAACATCTATTAATGAACTTTCCCCTCAATGTTGGTCTAGATAAAAGTTCTCTTTTTGGTTCTTGTTTGTCTGGTATTTTTTTTAACCTTAGAAAACCACTGTGGAATATTGAACGTTTTTTGTTTGTTTAAATATCTTGAGTTGTTTTGCTGACCCTGAGTGGAAAAACCTCCTCTGGGATGACAACAGGGAAAAATTCGTATCATATTCAGGACAGACTTTTTGGGAAAAGCACCTTGATTCTGATATGATCATTGTCACCTCCAAGACCACAGCCATGCCACTGCTCCACTGCCATATTGTAGCAATATATCTGGATGCTCTGTTCAATATTAGCAAGCATAAAGGCAAGGTCTCCATACAAATGAGTGAGGAGACAACAAGCCTGGGCAATAATCCTTGGTAAAATTAAGTCCCTTTTATACATCACAAAAGAAATACCGCAAGAACCAAATGCAGCCAGCAATGAAAATCAGAAACTCTTTAAAACATAATCCTGCCTTACTAACCTGCTCTTCACAAGATCAGAGTTGACAAGCCACTCTTTGGAGGGATAGATCAACACCTGATGATTTTTCATGACTCAGCATTCTTGCTATCACCTCTGTACTACCTTCCAAGAACTCTAAACATAGAATTAATTATTCTTCTCTTTTAAGTTCTCACCTATTTGGTGTTCGCCTGATACAACATTTATCTCAATTAATTAATCACTAGTACATAAATTTCTTAGAGGTAGTGAATATGTTTTAGTAATTGTTACAAACTTAGCAGAGTGCACAGTGCTCAGCACATAGCAGACACTCAAATTTTTGCATATTGGTTAAGCAATTATATGTCTCGGTCATGTATTAAAGTTTGGGGAAGGTGTTCTTCAATAAGATATTAAACCCAGGATACATCATGCAGTGTTCTTTAAAATATTGATACTCAGGTTAAATTAGATGTATGGAAGAATGTCAAAGACAACCTTGAATATTATGTATTGTAAAAATATAAAATAGAAAAAAGTTCAAATAAATATTTGTCCAGCTAGAGGTGTGAGATAGAGAAGGAGGGAGTTATGATGGGCTGAGATCATATTAGAATTTTATTAAGGAAGCTACCCCTTTTCTACCATGTGCTACCTTTCCAGATTACTCAGTTTCTATACTAGGTTGTATGTGTGTGTGTGTGTGTGTGTGTGTGTGTGTGTGTGTGTGTGTACAAATGGCTATAAGATTTATGACAAAGAGAGAACTTGGATATCAGCTTAAGGAATTTGGACTCAATTTTATAGGCAATAAAGAGGTTGTAAAATTTTTTGAGCTGGAGAATAATAAGACCATACTATACTTTAGATAAGTGGTTCTTAATCAGAAAAGATTCTCATACCCCCTTGATCCAGGAACATATGATAATGTTTGGAGATATTTTTTGGTTGTCATAAATTGGGGTGTTAGTGCTATTGGGATCTAGTAGGTATAGGCAAGCAGGCTGATAAACATCCTACAATGTGCAGAATAGGCCCACTGCCATAAATAATTATCTGACCCAATATATTATTAGTGCCAAGGTTGAGAAATCCTACTTCACAGCAGTGTTTCAGAGAAAATATTTTATGAACACTGCTTCCTTGAGCAGTAACTTCATAAAAATTTTTGTATTTATATAACAATATGCAATTTTTATACTATGCCCATATTTTATATTTTATTGATTCAAATTATATTTACTAAGCATTTACAATTTGCTGGGCAATGTGACTATTCTGAAAATATACTAATGGAAAAGGCAAACAAATCCTTGCCCCGATGAGATTAAATATTATAGTGAATATTTATAATGGAAATTAACATACTAGAGGCTCTGAAAAGTCCTGTAATAAACTTACTTTAGTTTAATTCAGCATTTCTTAGTATTTGACAGCTTCTTCTTTAAAAAAAGCATACTCCTTCTTAATATTTCTGAATTATTATTTGAATCAGTTTCAGAAAAAAAGCTTTGAAACAGTTTGAGAAACATAGCTTTAAGCCAATGAAGTGAATGTCAATAAATAAGATAATTGGGCAGATTGAAGTCTGTATTCAGAGAGGTCAGCAAGATCATCGTAATAGTCATAACATAGCACCAGTATTTTTAATCAGATTTTTAAAATTAGATTGTTTTTAGATTGATTGTTTTTAAATACACACGTGTTTTTTTCTGAAGAAATCCAAAACACTAATTTGAAATGATGTATGCATCTCTATGTTCATTGCAGCACTCTTTACAATGGCCAAAATGTGAAAGCTACTCAAGTGTCCATCAATAGATGATTAGATAAAGAAAATGTGATACATGTGTATGTGGCCTGATAGTTAAGTTCACAAACTCATCTTAGGAAAACTGCTATGTACCTCATTGCTGAATATCACTACAGTTACTTTTTAAGTGCCTAGTCCACCCTTCAAAGCAACTTGGGAGCTCTTTTTCTGAAATGGCCATCAGAATTGTCATCGTATTACACTTGATGTCCTGCAAAAAATATCTTCCTTTCAATATTTCCTTTGTCTTTGGATAAAAAATAAGTTATTTGGGACCAGTTCAGGTGAGTAGGGAGGGTATTCCAATACAGTTATTTGTTTACAGGCTAAAATCTTCATCACAGACAGTGAGATGGTGCATTGTTGTGATGCAAGAGCCATGAGTTGGTGAAAAGTTTAGGTTGTTTTTATCTGAATTTTTCATTCTACCTTTTCAGCACTTTCAAACAGTAAACTTTGTTGTCTATTTAGTTGGTACCAATTCATAATGAACAATCCCTCTGATATCAAAAATATTTAGCAATGTCATTTTGACTCTTGATTGAGACCGACAGAACATTTTTGCTTGTGGAGAATTGGCTGGCTTTCATTTTGCACTGTGTGGCTTTGTTTCAGGATCATATTGGTACACCTTTGTTTAATCATCAGTGATAATATGGCCCAAAACATTGTTTTGCCTCTTCAAAAGGTCCTGGGAAACTTCAAATCTCCTATGAGGTCTGACAATTAAGTTTACAAACTTGCTGCCGTGTGCTTATGTTGGCAGCACTGTAAAAACAACTCAGTAAGGTTTCAAAACCTTGGTAGATCTGTGTCTCACAGCTGTGTTCATGTCAATATGTGGTGTCTTGCTGAGTGATGTCATTATTGTTGGTGTGTGTTTTTGTGTGCTGTCATGAGAATGTCAGAGATAGAATTAGAGTAATGAATAAACATTAAATTTCTTTTAAACTTAGCAAGAGTGGAAGTGAAATCAGGGACATGTTAGTGTAAGTTTACAGGGATAATGACATTAAGAAAAAAGCAGTATACAAATGGAATCAACAGTTTTCTGAAAGAAGAGAAAGTGTCACTGATGAGGAGAATTCAGGGCAGCCAGTAATGAGCAGAACTGATGAAAACATTGCAAAAAATTGTCAAACTGTGTGTCAAAATTGTCAGCTGTGAAAAGCATAACAGACCAAGTAAACATTGACAGAGAAACAGTTAAAAATATCTTAACTTGAAAATCTTGAAATGAGAAAGGTGTGTAAAAAATTATCCTGAAGTAACTCACTGTTGGACAAAAGCAAAAGAAAGTCAAAGTTTGCTAAGATCTTTTAGAGAGGCAAAATGATGTTTTGGGCCATGTTATGACTGCTGCTGAAACATGGGTGTACCAATACAATCCTGAAACAAAGCTTCAAAGTGCATAATGGAAGTTAGCCAATTCTCCACAATCAAAAAATTTCCATCACTACAAATCAATTATTTAAATGACATTGCTAAACATATTTGTTATCAGATGGATTGTTCATTATGAATTGCTATCACTGGAAAGTCAACCGAGCATACTATTTGGAAGTGCTGAAAGGCTGTATGAAAAAGTCAGATGGAAACAACCTAAATTTTTCACCAAAAACTCATGGCTCTTGCATCATGACAATGCACCAGCTCACACAGCACTGTCTGTGAGGGATTTTTTAGCCAGTAAACAAGTATCTGTATTGAAATACCCTCCCTGCTCACCAATGACTTTTTCTTTACCTGAAGATAAAGGGGTAAAAAAAAGAAGATAAGGAAATATTGAAAGGAAGACACTTTTTTAATGACATTTAGGACATCAAAGGTGATGCAATGACAACTCTGATGGCCACTCCAGAAAAAGAGTTCCAAAGTTGCTTTGAAGGGGAGACTAGGCAATGGCATCAGTACATAGCTTCCAAATAGGAGTATTTTGAAAGTATCCATAGTGTATTCAGCAATGAGGTATGCAGCACTTTTTCTAGAATGAGTTTGCAAACTTAATTGTAAGTCCTCTCATGTCAGAGGTAGAAGCAATAGAATTCAGTGTGGTGACTGGCAAGTTATTGGTATGAATAAAAAATTGTCTCTGACATTTTGGTCTGAAAACATGACTTTTGTTTTCAACATTTTGATATAAAAAATACACAGACAATCAAAAATGCAGGCTTGACTATTAGGACTGAAGATTTGGAAAACATATATAACCTAAAGCTTGCTTTAAAATTTGATTTTCAAGACTAACTGGGAAGAGGATTAGAGACAAGTAAAATATAGCCAGAGACTTGAGGGGCATCAGCATTGAGAGAGTAGGTGAATAAATAGAATATGCATTGAGGAAGAGAAGAAAGAGAGAAAAAGAAAGAGATCCAAAGAATGTTATACTACAAGAGTCAAAGGACCCTGTCAATGGATTTCTGGCTCTTAATTCAACCATATCAACATAACAGGACTTACATCTTTGATATTGTCTCATTTATACAAAGTGAATTTTCTCTGGGGCCTTCTACTGTGTGCTACTCTTTTCATAGTGTATGATTCAGTCACTGCAGTTCTTTGCCATGATGTCTGTCTATGTAACAAATAGGGATGTTGATGCTACTGGGATCTGGTTGGTAGAGGCTTGTCTTCTTTCCTGTCTGTGTCTTATTCTTTTAACCTCAGTATGCATTGCCTTGCATTTTTCTTAAGGTGGGAATGAATATATGCCAAGGTAATCAGAGTAGTTTTCCCACTGTGCTATTATTTTCCATGACATTCTTGTTTTCATCTTCAGCAACTTTGAATCTTCATTTTCCCCTAGTCAATTCAGCTCTAAAGGGATTATCTCTAGTTTATCAACTTAATACATATTAGATCTTAACAACCTAAGCTTGCAGGGGTGGGGGGATTAAGCATAACTATTAGCTTTGGCCTGTGTGAAAAATGTATTAATTGTCTTGGCCTTGCTGTAACTCTCAAAGCTGTCCATTTGATATTAAAAAATAATTTGGTACTTCTCTTCACTACTTAGGTTCTGAGCAACACCCACTCTTCTTTAAAATTAGGTGCTTGTTGCTGCCATTGTTTATAAAATATCAAATCTAAATTTGTATTTGACTATCAATGAACTCCAATGATCTCATCTATATAATAAAGACAATGGTTTGGTGCTAGTATCTACTTTAAGTGTTGTAAAGAGGATAAAATAAAACAATGTATGAGAATGCATTATAAACAAAATAATCATTGGAGAGTATGTATTACATATTGATAGCATCTTTATTATTACTATTATTATCACTGTTAGTTTCTTTCTTGACTGTGACCAATTTAATGCTGATTATAACCAGTGGAAAAGAACTTCAGAAAGCTCACTCAGCACTAAGTGTTTACCAAAGGTCCAGCAAACTTGATTCCTGGGTTCATTCCCACTTTACCAAATTTACCATAATACTTCTCTATTTAAAAAATCACTGTGTTGTAGGCACTGACTTGTTCTTCTATGGCTAGGAACTGCTAGATGTCTATAAATTAGTCCTGGATACTTGGGATCTGTAGAAGGTTATTTTTTCCTCCAAATCTTTAAATTTGTGGTCTTATCAAATACAAAGGTAGGTTTCTCTTTATTCTTCTGTCACACTGAGAATCACAGGCTTGGAGGACCAAAGACCAAGACTGGAAGTAGAAAAGAATCTGACTATTCCACAACACAGTAGTTGACTGACCCTTAAAAAGTAAATTAACCTCTCTGTGCTTCAAATTCCTCATGTACACCATTAGCTAAATGACAATACCTACCTTACTGAGTTGAAATAGCACAAATATTCTCTGCCATGCATGTAACATAACTTCTGCCAAATGTAGATGTTTTATATTTTGTTATAGCAATGATTGTCATTACATGTATGTATGTATGTATGTATGTATATATATATGTGTGTGTGTATATATATATATATATATATATCCACAGACCCTTTTCTTCTCTTGTTACTTGCTCAAGCAAAATCTAAAATATGATTTTATTTTTATGTCTGCCACACTGTCTCTCCCCTTCTTCCTACCGCTTAGCAATCTTCCCAGGCTGTCTCTATCATTAAACACTGGACTTGATTTGACACACAGATATGCATGTGCTTAGTTCATGTCTGGCCCAAAGCATATCTCCCTACCTGTTAATAAGAGTGACATAATTCTGGGGTAATGGAGTTTAGACCTTCTACTCTTTAGTATGAAACCTATCCAAAGGTCCTGTTTCTCTCATACATAGTTAAAATTATTTCTCTTTTCTGTACTTTCAGCAATGCATTGTTGCCCATCAGAGCAAGGGAAAATTTTACAAAACAGCATATGCCAAAGGCAACTTCAATATTGAAAGAAGATAGGAAGAAGACAAGATGGCGAGTGGAGAGGAGATCCCTAAAGCCTCTCCCAGAAAACACAATTGAACAGCTGTCCAGGAGCCAAGAAAGAGGACCATGAGTGACAAAACAGCTGTTAAGAAATCCACAAATCGCAAGTAAACACCTGAAGGTTGGCGAGAAGGGGGCGAGTCAGGGAGAGGGAAGGGAGCAGAGACGGACCAGAACAGGACACAATCCCTGCTGACTATTCGGACCTGCGCAGTTTGTGGGAGGGGAGAGAGATGGGGGAGCTGGGGACGGAGTTTGGGAGTCAGCCTCTGGAACTTTTGAGTGGTAGAAAGGCTGAGCGAGGACTCTGAACTGCAAAGATGACACCCCAGCTCTAAGCCCCCTGGAGACCTACACAGGGCTGCAGTTTCTCTTCCCAGCCTGCTACAAAGGTGACCCTGCTGTCTCAGGCCAGGCACACAGCTTTGGACATATGGAGCGTGCACTTCCTAGTGCACCCCAGGGCTCTGAAAGCAATGTGATCCCATAGACAGCCAGGTGCTGAATCAGGGCTGGGAAGAAAGACTGATTTGACAGCATTCATCCAAGCCAGCAGAAACAAGCCTTGAAACAGCTTCCCCAGCAAAAGGCAGAAGGCAGAGCTGCCTTTGGAGGGCCTTTTGTTGGCCTCTCCCCAGGATATATGTGCATAGCCTCCAAACGCAGTAGGAGATCAGAAAAAAGAAACAAACAGCATCCTCTCCCCCAAAACTTGACCCCCATTCCCACCTAGTGTCTGCTCTACAGCAAGACACCACAAAAGCAATAATCTGGGAGCTGAACAAAAAGCCTTCATGTCAAAGAGGAATAACACAGCGGACAGGATGAATTCCTTAAAAACTAAAACTCCTCAGAAAGAACATGAAATTTACCCAGAAGACAGCTTGTTACAACTGGAAGGGTCTCATTTAAGTGACGGAGAATTTAAAGCAGCCATTCTAAAGGCTGTGAGAGAAATGAAAACCTATTGGCAGAACACCATAGCTGAGATAAACAATACCAAAAAGTATATAAACGAAATAGAAAAAAAAACTCTGTGAACAAAAACAATAATTTAACAAAGAAATTCAAAACATAAGAAAGATTGAGACGGAAATACGAGAAATAAATAATACCATAAAAGAAGTGAGAAATGAAATAACTGCCATAGGAAACAGGACCAACCAGATGGAGGAAAGAATTAGCGATATTGAAGATCAAAACATGGAAACAGCTCAGAAAGAGGAAGAGATGGAATATAGAATCAAAATAATTGAAAACACTCTGCAAGAAATATCCGACTCCATGAGACAAAACAACATCAGGACAATAGGAATAGAAGAGGGAGAAGAGCAATCTACAGAGAGCATACTCAAACAAATCGTAGATGAGAACTTTCCTAACCTATGCAAAGATCTGTTACCCCAAGTTCAAGAAGAAAAGAGGTCCCCCAGATACCTGGACCCCAACAGATCTTCTCCAAGACACAGGGTACTAAAGATGTCCAACACTTAAGACAAAGAGACAATTCTCAAGGCAGCCAGGGAAAAAAGAACTGTAACCTTTAGAGGAAAACCCATCAGGCTGGCATCAGATTTCTCAGCAGAAACTCTACAAGCCAGGAGAGAGTGAAATCCAATATTCAAAAATTTAAAAGAGAGAAACTTCCAGCCAAGAATAAATTATCCAGCAAAATTATCTTTCAGATATGAAGGTGGAATAAAGACTTTCTCAGACAAGCAAAAGCTGAGGGAATTTGCCAGCACGAGGCCAGCACTCCAAGAAATACTGAAGGAGGCTCTTCAGACTGAAACGAAACATCAGGAAAAATGGAACAAAGTTGGGGCAACAAGAAAGAAACAAAAACAAACAAAGAAAAACAAAGAAAGAAATAAGTAATGGCCACAGGAAATCCTCATATATATCATCACTCTAAATGTTAATGGACTGAACTCACCAATATAAAGACACAGAGTACCAGACTGGATTAAAAAACAAAACGCATCCATATGCTGTCTCCAAGAAACACACCTCAGCTGTAAGGACAAACACAGACTCAGAGTGAAAGGATGGGATACAATATTCCAAGCAAATGGTAACCACAGAAAAGCAAGAGTGGCCATACTGATATTTGATACAATAAACTTCAAGTTAAAAAAGATAGTAAAAGACAAAGATGGTCATTACAAAATGATAAATGGCACAATGCAACAACAAGAAGACTTGACACTAATCAACATATATGCTCCCAACCAGGATGCACCAAAATATACAAAGAAACTACTAACAGACTTGAAAGGAGAAACTGATGAATACACAATCATAGTGGGGGACTTAAACACCCCGCTAACAGCCATGGACAGATCATCCAAACAGAAAATAAATAGGGAAATAACAGCTCTGAATGACACATTACAGCAATTGGACATAATTGATATTTACAGGACACTTCATCCAGAAAAAAGAGACTACGCCTTCTTTTCTAGTGCGCATGAAACATTCTCAAGAATAGACCATATGCTGGGACACAAAAGTAGCCTTAGCAATTTCAAGAAGATTGAAATCATACCAAGTGTATTCTCAGACCACAAAGCTTTGAAATTGGAGATCAACTGTAAAAGGAAAGCAGAAAAAACCACATATACATGGAGATTAAACAACAGCTTATTAGAAAAGGACTGGATAAAAGAACAAATAAAAGATGAGATAAAAAATATATAGAAACTAATGACAATGAAAATACAATGTATCAGAATTATAGGGACACAGCGAAAGCGGTAATAAGAAGGAAATTTATATCATTACCAGCCTATCTTAAGAAACAAGAAAAATCACAAGCAAACATCTTAGCATCCCATCTTAAAGAACTAGAAAAAGAAGAGCAGACAAAACCCAAAGTCAGCAGAAGGAAAGAAATAATAAACATTAAAGCAGAGCTAAACCAATTAGAGAACAGAAAGACAATAGGAAAAAGAAATATTACGAAGAGCTGGTTCTTTGAGAATGTCAACAAAATTGAAAAAACCCTGGCTTGACTAATCAAAGGACGAAAGGAAAGGACACAAATATCCAAAATAGAAATGAAAGGGGAGAAATTACCAATGATACCACAGAAATACAAAGGATTATAAGAAAATATGAGAAAGACTTTATGCCACGAAATTTAACAACCTAGAAGAAATGGACAAGTTTCTAGAAACTTATAGCCTACCAAGACTAAACCAAGAAGAACTGGATAATTTAAGTAGACCAATCTATAGCAATGAGATTGAAATGACTATCCATAATCTCCCTAAAGGCAAAAGCCCTGGAACAGATGGTTTCACCAACGAGTTCTACCAAGCATTCAAAAAAGAATTAACGCCTATCCTCCTCAGACTCTTCCAAAAAATTGAAGAGGAAGCAATACTTCCTAAATCATTCTATGAGGCCAACATTACTCTAATACCAAAATCTGGCAAAGACAACACAAAAAAAGAAAACTATAGACCAATATCTCTGATGAACACAGATGCAAATATCCTGAACAAAATATTGGCAAACAGAATACAACAATGCATCAAAATGATCATACATCATGATCAAGTGGGATTCATCCCGGGAGCACAAGGATGGTTCAACATTCAAAAATCAATCAATGTGATACACCACATAAACCAAATCAAAGATAAAGAGCATATGGTCATTTTAATTGATGCAGAAAAAGTTTTCGACAAGGTACAACATCCATTTATGATCAAAACACTAAATAAAATAGGTATAGAAGGAAAGTATCTCAACATAATAAAGGCCATATATGAGAGACCCTCGGCTGACATCATACTGAATGGGGAAAAGCTGAAACCTATTCCCCTAAAATCAGGAACAAGACAGGGATGCCCCCTGTCACCACTGTTATTTAATATAGTACTGGAAGTTCTAGCCACAGCAAACAGGCAAGAGAAAGGAATCAAAGTTATCCAAATTGGGAAAGAAGCGGTCAAATTGTCACTATTTGCAGATGACATGATCCTTTATATAAATAATTCCAAAGATTCCACCAGGAAACTATTAGAAACAATTAACGAATATAGTAAAGTTGCAGTATCCAAAATCAACATACAAAAATCAACAGCATTCCTTTATACAAACAACGAATCCACAGCAAAAGAAATGA
This sequence comes from Lyroderma lyra, assembly GCA_004026885.1. Classification (NCBI taxonomy): domain Eukaryota; kingdom Metazoa; phylum Chordata; class Mammalia; order Chiroptera; family Megadermatidae; genus Lyroderma; species Lyroderma lyra. The sequence continues at coordinate 27,757 of PVJL010007962.1, forward strand.
GGGTGTCAATTCCTTTTGCTATCACAAGAAAAAGAATGAAATACCTGGGAGTTAACTTAACAGAGAATGTGACAGACTTATACACAGAAAACTATACGACACTTTTGAAAGAAATTGAAACAGATTTTAAGAGGTGGAAAAATATCCCCTGTTCATGGGTAGGAAGACTTAACATTGTTAAAATGGCCATTCTGCCCAAAGCAATCTACAGATTTAATGCAATACCCATCAAAATCCCACAATCATTCTTTCGTGAAATAGATAAAAGAATTATTAGATTTATATGGAACCATAAAAGACCTCATATTGCCAAAGCAATACTACATAGAAAGAATAAGGCTGGTGCCATTACACTTCCTGACTTCTATTTATATTACAAAGCATCAATAGTCAAAACAGCGTGGTACTGGCAGAGAGAACAGAAATCTAGACCAATGGAATAGAACTGAAAACCCAGATAAAACCCACAAATATATGGACAAATAATTTTCGATAAAGGAGCAAAAATCATACAAGGGGAAAAGACAGCCTCTTTAGTAGGTGGCTGGGAAAACTGGAAAAACATATGCAAAAGAATGAACCTGAGCTGTGAACTCTCTCCATATACAAAAATTAACTCGAAATGGATTAAAGACCTTCATATAAGACCTGCAACAATAAACTGTATAGAAGAAGACATTGGTACTAAACTTATAGACCTAGGACTCAAGAAAGACTTTATGAACCTGTCCTCAAAGGCAAGGGAAGTAAAAGCAAAAATAAATGAATTGGTCTATATCAAACTAAAAAGCTTCTGCACAGCAAAAGAAACCATGAACAAGGCAAAGAGACAGCCAACTGAATGGGAGAAAATATTTGCAAATAACGCATCAGATAAGGGTCTAATATCTAAAATATATAAAGAACTAATAAGACTTAAGAACATAAAAATAAACAACCCAATTGAAAAGTGGGCAGAAGAACTAAACAGACACTTCTCCCATGAAGAAAACAAATGACCAGCAGACATATGAAAAAATGCTCATCCTCCTTAGCTATCAGGGAAATGCAAATCAAAACCACAATGAGATGCCACCTCACACCTGTGAGAATGGCTATTATCAACAAGACAGGGAATAACAAGTGCTGGAGAGGATGTGGAGAAAAAGGAACTCTGGTACACTGCTCGTGAGAGTGCAAACTGGTACAACCACTGTGGAAGGCAGTGTGGAGGTTCCTCAGAAAATTGGGAATGGAGCTACCATTTGACCCAGCAATCCCCCTTCTGGGGATCTACCCAAAAGACATGAAAACCTTTGTCCGCAACGACTTATGTACCCCAATATTCATTGCAGCGCTGTTCACAGTGGCCAAAACATGGAAAGAACCAAAGTGCCCTGTGACAGATGACTGGATAAAGAAGCTGTGGTACATATACACAATGGAATATTACTCAGCTGTAAGAAAAGATGAAATATTGCCATTTGCAACAAAATGGATGGACCTGGAGATCACCATGCTTAGTGAAATAAGCCAGACAGAAAAAACAAAGAACTGTATGACTTCACTCATATGCGGAATATAAAACTGAAAGCAAAGAAAAAAAGAAATGAACAAACAAATAACCCATGGACACTATCAATAGTTTAATGTTTATTTGGGGACGAGTGGGTTAGGGAGGGGAGAAAGGGGAGGGGGTGGGAGAGGAGAGGGTGAAGCTTAATATAAGGTGGTGAACTTATTATACATCAAGTTGACAATGCACTGTAGAATTGTATGCCTGAAACCTATGTAATCCTTGCTAACAGATGTCACCCCAATAAGTCTAACAATAAAAATGAATTAAAAAAATATTGAAAGGGACCTATATATCTGTGCAGTAACTTTGTATGTATTATCATGAGACCAGTTAGATACACGTTTATTTAGGAACTGTCACTGTAAGAACTAGAAGCAAATTTTATACCTTCAGACATGTTAGCCACTGGGACTGTAAGCGGTGTATCCTACAGGAGAATTTCTGTGTATTTCAAATTCTCTCTTAAGGCTGGAAAGAGAGAAAGATTCCTCTTGGATTTAGTTTTTAATACAAAGGGATATACAACCAAAGACATTGAATGTTCCTTACAGAAAAGTCAAATGTTAAATTAAATAAAGAAGGTAACAATGGACAAAATACTGAAGTATATCATTGCAAGATAGTCAAACATGCAATTCTGATGTATCTTTCCGAAATAAGAAAAGGACTTAAGACTGTAAGGTATCATTTATACATTTTATGGGCATCCTCTGAATTATTACATGTAATCTCAGTACTAAAATCAAGTTTGTCTATTTAATCAATCACTCACCTGCTATATATTGATGCCATTTTATAATTCAAGTACAATGGTTTTTAATATTTGCATATTTGAATAGTTAGACAAGCTATGATAAAGTGGATGACTGCCTATTTAAAGGACATGAAAGGGTGTTCCCTGGTGGTGTAGTGGATAACCTTCACCGCTTTCAACACTGTGGCCTGGGTTCGATTCCCAGCCAGGGAACTACCATCCCCCCCCAAAAAAAAATAAAATAAAATACAGGACATGAAAGTGGACACATTACATAGATATTTGTATATGAAATAGCTTACAGTTATGGAAGCCAAATATAACATAATGCACAAATACTATATACAAAGTCCAAAATATATTCACATTACTAAAGATTGGAAGAATGTGTAGAAAAAGTTTTGCATTTGACTTTCTCACATTTTTATAGATCATTGCTTAGCTATACAACTTATATGTGAAAACAATTTGTAATATGTACCAGATTGAAAAATCAAAAAGTTTAAAGGAAACGTCAAGGTGTTCTAGTCAAATGTTCCCTTATTCACCTCAAGTCAGTGTACAAATCAATTCTTTCAGGAGAAAGGAACTATATGCTGCTCTTAGGAAGAAATAGATACAGGTCCATTAAGGAAAAATGCAGAGAAAAGAACTCCTAAAACAATGGACACTGTGTGAATGAAGAAATTTACTTAAGAGAGAAGATCAAAGAGGAGAGAATAGATGCATTTGACTAAATAATGACTAAGAAGTTGCCGTTACAAGTGTTTAAAAATTGAAATAAGAAAAAGAAATTATAGAGATAATTTGAAGGGTATAATTTAAAATAATTAGATTAAATTGAGAAAAGAAATATGTACCTGGAATAGAAAATAAGCTTCCAATTATCAATGGATGAAATATATTAGACTAGAAAGTCTTCAAAAGAAGGCAGCAAAGTCTTTCAATGCTCAGCTCATGGAAGCATCATACAGGTCAAAGACCTGAAAGCAGAAGCACTGCCCATGTCCAAGACGTGGACAAAGTGGCCTGGAATGTGTTTCATCTCTCTTTTTTTCTGATTCTTTTTTTTTTTTCGCTTTTTGGTATGTGGGTAGCTCCCTGACTGGGAATCGAACCCAGGCTGCAGCGCCAACAGCACCAACATGAAGCCTTAAGCCACTACACCATCAGGGAACTCCCTCTGATTCTTTCTTGAGCAACCTCATTCACCCAAAATAATGATGGCTATCTTTTCATACTGTCTTAATTTCTCCAACTATCTGGCAAGGGCTGATACTCCTATATGAACAAACAAGAGAAAACACAAGAGTAAAGAAGTTATAGAAATCAAAAGACAATTTAACTAAAGCTTTTTATTTTTTCTCAATCTTACTTTCTTTAATCTCCTGTAGGGATCATTTTTCCTTGTAATCTAAAAAAGAAATCTATCTTTGCCATATAAATTATGTTTATATATTGTTATTATATTATCATTGTTAAAACACATGGAAATAATAATCCAATATGTACAGAAAGGTACAAAATTAAAGGTATGATTCTTCTCACTCTTGCATTTCCTCAGAGGCAACCACATCTGTACCATTTCTGGTTTTACATTGTTTGTGGTTGACTCCATAACTAAATGATTTGCTTATACCTACTATTTCTTTATTTATTAAAATGTAAACAGAATAGTAATGACTGCTAACTATTTCCCATATCTGTTCTCCTTTTTTATTCCACAGTAAAAGCATTTCATCTGGGAACATATCTGCTCCACTAAAGACTATATTTCCCAACTTTTCTTACAGCTAGGTGAGGTCATGTGACTAGTTTCATGACTAATGGAATATGAGAAGAAAGGATGTAAATAGTTTCATGTTATGTCCTTAAAGTGAAGAAATATGACTTCCCCTTATGGTTTTCCTTAATCCGTTGCCTGAAATTAAGTTATGATAGTTAATGATAGCAGGATGAAGGCTGTGTCTTGAGGATAGCATAGCAACATAATAAAAGGAGTCTAGATGCCAGATCTTGTCAAACCAACATACAGGCTAGGAACAAGAACTTAAACTTTTACATTAGAGGAAAAGAAAATTATTTCAATATTTCTTTGCTCCAGCAGCCTAGCTTGTATTCTAAATAATAAAAAATACCTATTTTGAGTCTACTATGAAATGTGAGAGACTTAACTCACTCCCACTACTACTGACCACTGTTCGTCTTCTTTCCAATTTTTGTGAATTATGTTTTATTTTGAGCCGTTCTCCTTCCTGACATTATAACAAATAATATATTTAATGATTTCTTGATAGATCAACTCTAGACAGTATCTCTTGACTCCCCACTACATTTATTACCATCTTTATAGCACTCCTCTTATTGTTAAACTACATTGTACTTATAATCTGTTATCAATTATAATAAAGTTTTCCGTGTTTTGGTTATAGATTGATGTTAAAAGTTGAAAACCGAGGACTTGCCCCCACACTCATCATGCAGGTTCCTCCTGGGTGCACATACCTGGGGCTAGGTGAGTAGGATGCCAAGTGTAGACAGCCATCCTTTCCCCACCCCCAACTAGGGCCTCTGGAGGAAGTTTGTGGACATTGACCTGAACATTGATATCCTCACCTGAAAGGTATTGTGCAGTGATACACAGCTATCAAATTTCACCTTTCTCAATCTATCCAGTTACAAAATATTCCTTTCAATTTAACTAAGAAAATACACCAAGATGAATGGCTCCTGCTTCATTTAAGAAGAAACGCTGCCAGCTTCCTGGGCAAGGCTGTAGCCATTTTGCTCTGCAGCTGCATTGTGGCCACTCATTTACTCTGGGAGAGAAGCTTGACCAAGCACATGGCTGGACTCCTTTTCCTCATAACAAGTTATGTTGACTCCATGTCCTCAGCTCTATTACACTCTGTGTGGAACTTAGAAAAAGTCTAAGCTGTCTTTGCTACCTTTTCCTGAGATGCATGCTGAGATGTGGAGTAGAAAGAATGCTTGAGGTTCTTGATGACATGCAAGACAAATCAAATATGGCTGTGACCAATGATAACTCATTCACCTAAGCCACCACTAAGATAATCAGAACTGGGTCTGGGACATAGTAGATTCTTATAAATAATTCTTCAATAACTGATTAAATAACATTTAAAATAATAACATCTTGCTTAGGCCTATAAAAAAGATAGAAATATACATTAAACACACACGCACACACACACACACAGACACACACACACATACAGTGATATGGACTGAATTATGTGTTCCCACAATTCATAGGTTGAAGTTGTAACATCTAGTACCTCAGAATGTGACTGTATTTGGAGATCAATTTTTTAAACAGGTAATTAAATTAAAATGTAGTCACTAGGGTAGGCCCTAATTTAGTATGACCAGTGCCCTCATAAGAGGTGAAAATTTGAACACAGTTACAGAGGAAGGTCTATGTCAAGGCACAGGGAGAAGATAGCCATCTACAAGCCAAGAAGAGAGGTCTCAGAAGAAACCAACCTTGCCCAAACCTTGATCTCAGATTTCTAGCCTGCAGGATTTCAAGAAAATAAATTTCTGTTGTTTCAGCCAAAAATAGAAAGTGAATAAAATGAACTGTAGACCAATATCGCTAATGATAATAGATGCAAATATTCTTATCACAATATTAGCAAATTGAATCCAAAAATGTATTTTTTAATTCATTTTTATTGTTAGACTTATTGGGGTGACATCTGTTAGCAAGGATTACATAGGTTTCAGGCATACAATTCTACAGTGCATTGTCAACTTGATGTATAATAGGTTCACCACCTAATGTGACTTCTCTTTCCATCACCTTATATTTAGCTTCCCCCCCTCCTCTCCCACCCCCTCCCCTTTCTCCCCTCCCTAACCCACTCTTCCCCAAATAAACATTAAACTATTGATTGTGTCCATGGGTTATTTGTTTGTTCATTTGATACAATACAACCAACTGGCATCTATCTAAGATACACAAGGTTGATTCAATGTTCAAAAATCAATTAAGGTAATCCATCATATCAACAGACCAAAAAATATATATCACATGATCATTACAATTGATGATGAAAAAAACATTTGCCAAATTTCAACACACATTCATAATAAAAACACTCAGTAAACTGGGAATACATGGAAACTTACTTAACATGATAAAATATATCTACAAAAATCCTATACCAAGCATAATATTTAATGGTGAGAAAATTGAAGCTTTCCCACAAAGACTTGGAAAAGGCAAGGATGTCTCCTATGACTACTCCTTTCATTCATACTAAAAGTACAAGCAAATGATACAGGTTCAAAGTCAAAGAGACTTTTTTCACAGACTCCATATATTACCTAAAATCATGGCACATTTTTAAATTAAAGTATATTCTCAGTTAGCCAGCACCCATGGGGATTTGTAGATGCTGGGTCAATGTAGTTTCTGGTTACTTGGGAGTTACTATTAAAAATAGGCCCAACTAACACTATACTCCATACTATACTATACCATATTATGCCAAACCATACTATAAACTCTGTATTGCTTGATATTAATATTGAATTATAGTAATTAATAGCAAATTAAGTCAAAAATAAACATAATGTAACACAGTTTTATTATAAAACAGCTTTGTAAATACAGTATGCAAATTTAGTTAAATGGCCGTCAATAAACATGTTTAACTTCATGAACTTCATCAACATAATTTTTTAAACTTCAAGTAACCTAGAAAAAACACACATACACACTTAAAACTTTTACAGTAGGGGCAGAGAGTTTACTGCATAGACATTGTATCAGGACCTGATGATGTAGCTAGGACAAGATCATGAGAAATGGATGTAAATTGTCTGGCTTTACATCAGTAGATGATGTTGGCAAAACTGCATGCAGCTTTCTTGAAAAATAAAGAAATATCAGCCTGCTATGAAGCTCTATGCTTCTCATGCAAAGTCAAGTTTTGCATGATGTACAACTACATAATGTGCTGAGAAACGAAGAAGGGTTACTGTTCTGCAAAAGTTATTATAGTTTCAAATGCTGCAGTAGCTCTCTGCCAGGATAGTTTTTTCACCTTACACCCATTGTCATCACTCTCTTCTTCTTCTAGAACATTCATTTTTCCCTGATTCACAATAGCCTCTATATTGTCTTCTATATTAAGTGTATGAGTCACTGGAACATCTTCATCCACAGCAGACCAGTCGTGGAGTTCCTCTCAGGACAAATTCATTTTGTCATTACCAGAGCAAAGTAACTCACAGATTTCATAAAAGTAAAACAAAACAGAACAAAACAAAACAAAAAAAAAAAAAAAAAAAAAACCTCTGCTACTGGCAGCTCTATTATTGACTGAAAACCTCTCAAACAGAGGAAGAAGAGGATTTCACAGACATCACAGCTGGCCATAAATTTTTCCAATATTTCCATAAAATTTCACTTCTCAGAATCTCAAGCACAACTAACAGTGTAGATAGCATCTTTGAGATTATATCTTCTTGAAAGTTCAAAATTGTCCCATCAAAATTAGTAATTTGTTACATGAAGTCATGCCTATAAAACATTTTTACATTCTGTGTCACTCCTTGATCCATTGGTTGGATCAGACTTGTGACATTAGCTGGAAGATAACATGTGAAAATGGTGCCATTAATGAGCTCTTCTGCAGGAGAATGTGCAGGATAGTTATTCAGGAGCAACCAAACTTTACCATTCTCTGGTATTCCTTTCTTTCATATATATATATTTTTAATACGGGGGACAAATGAATAATGAAACTGCTTGGTAAAAATGTCTGCATCCATCCAACTATTACTCTGTGCATGATAAATTACAGGAAGGTTAGTTATGCCTTTAAAGCACCTTGGTTTACCAATTTTTCTACCACAAGCAACTTTACCTTATGATTTCCTGATACATTTGCATGAATGAGCAGAGTTATATGCTCTTTATTTAGCTTGAATGCATGAGGTATCTTCTCATTACCACCAGCCAAAGTAGAATTAGGCAGATACATCCACATTAATCCAATCTCATTGGCATTCTAAATCTTCTCTGAGGTGTAATCATTTTCTGCAACCAATTCACTAAACACATCTCAAAATGAATGTGCAGCTACGAAATCAGCCGATTTCTGCTCACCTGACAAGTCCAGCTTATGGATGCCATGACAAACCCCGAATCAGGAAAACCAGACGCTTGGAAATGACATTCAATATTCATTTTCTCATTTAATTCTCTTGCTTTTTCTGCAACATGGATCCAGAAATACAACCACCCTCAGGCCTTTTCAGAGAAAACCATCCATACCGTGCTTGATCAAGCACTTGTATTTTCAGTATATGAAGAGTATGATGCTACCCTACACTCTTGTCATTCTCGGACTTAACATAAAACTACTTTTATCTTCTGATAATGAGCCTTAATGTCATCGATTATTGATGAATTGACATTAAATTCCCCCTATGAGAACTTCAGGACTCTCACCTTTCTCAAGCCTCTTGCATATTGCCATTTTCTTCTTGAGGGTAAGCACTATGCATTTACACTTACTTGGGACCTATTTCAACATACTTGGGGTTTGGTGAGAATGCAAAATTTTAATAATACTGGATTCCAACTAACTAGTATGTTTACACAGGGTGCATTTGCAGGAGTGGGAGACAAAAATGTGGTGCGTGAAACCTGGAGTTACGGTGCGGTGCAGTAAGTTTAAATTTACATTTCCGCTAGAAATTTATTTTAATTTCATTTTTATTTAAAGTATTATTTATCTGATTTTTTTACCAGTTGCTTGAAAGTGCTGTTTATTTGAACTTTGGTTAATGGAGAATCTACTGTATCACATTTTGAATTGTTTTATTTGTGAGATGTGGCCCTCTTGTATATAATTTTATCATTTCTGAAATTGTAAAGGCTTTTTTATGTCTTGTCTAGAAAATAGATATATGTCTCCTTCACAATGAGATATCATTGAGTATCATGGTCATACTAATTGGTGAATGCAATAAAATGCTTTCAATTCATATTAGAGATTGCTAATTGCCCACCTCAAAATCCATTTTTCTCCTGATACTAACCAGACATCATCTCCCTTACTAGGTTTGGCCAACGACATCTAAATAGAAATTTTTTTTATGGAGCTTCCAAGAACTGACTTAATTGGGAGGTACCTTTTGTTATCTTCTTCCCTATTTCCCTGTTTTAGACCACAATGCCTATATGATGGCTAGAACTACACTATTTAGGAACTGTGAAGTTGCACTATTGATGTAATTTCAGTAACCAACTACCTTAACATTATTTATAACATGAGAAAAAAATAAATATTTATGTATTTTAATCATTACCATCGGGATTGTTACTAACAACCAAACACAATTTCCAACTATTATAGTAGAACTACTACACAGATATCATCCAGGGAATTATTTTTATTATCCTTAGTTTGTCATTTCTTAGATCCTATTTCTACTCTTTTAATTTTTATTGGTATACAACCACAAATAACTTTCTGATTTTTTAAAGAAACTAATTCATAACTGAATATTTGCATTTAAAAAATATGCTGTTGCTCTTATTTGTTAATTCGTGTGTGTATTGACTTCTAAATCCAAAGTCATCATCCTTTGGAAGCTTAAGGTATTGTCCACTGTATTCTAGAATTTTATGTCACTACATAGAAGTCTTATGCCAATCTTTTTATTATTCCTTTGTAAATGAGATAATGTACTGTGCTTCTGTGGTCTCTTTTCTAGATACTTTCAGATATTTCTTAATGCTGGTATAACATCGTGTGAAGATTTGTCTAGGTGTTTATTTTATTTCATCCATCATGCTCAGCACTCACTAGGCTCTTTCAATCTATACAGTTTTATCTTAGTACAGCACTAGAATATCATCTTTTATTTCTTTGCTACTTGCTGCTTTTTACCCATCTTCTCTGTTCTTCCTGTAACTCCCAATTAGATGGTTGTTTGTCTTTGTAGCTTGATGCGTAATTTGTTCTAACTTTCCTATTATACATTCTGCTTAATTTTATTTTCTCTGTCTTTGGATAGTAATTTTCAAGTATTTTTTCCAAACCTTATATTGAAGTTCTTATTTATGTAAACTTATGTCTAATTTTTCAAAAATCTTCCTTGTATCTGTCTTTTTAATTAGAAGCTTGCTTTATATTTTACAGATGCATATATTACCAAATCTCTCTGAAAGAATAAACTAGATTTTTTAAAGTTCTATTTTTCTCCCTAAAAATATGTGCTTCTTCTGGAATAAGATGTTGTTTTCTTAACTTGGTCCCTCTGTTCCTTAGTTTTCCTAAAGTTTTTTTATGATTCTTGGTTTTCTATTTATGTATATTTTTAAAAGACTGGTTGATTAAGTCAGATAGTTCATAATCCCCTCAACTGTTACCAGTCCCTGTTATAAATGTGTGGACCAAACCACACACCTTTTTCTAAGCAGTTCTTTTTTTTTTTTGGGGGGGGGGGTTGGTTCCCTGGCTGAGAATTGAACCCAGGCTATGGCAGTGAGAGCACTGAAACCCAGCCACTATACCACCAGGTAACCAGAGTTCTTTAATCAAAATCATTGCTTCTCCATAGCTGCTGATTCTGGAAAATTGCACTGAGAAGGAGAATCCTGTCTTCTACTGAAATTTATATTTGCAAGTGCGATGAGCTTTGGTTATCTTTGCTCAGGGTCTTCTGTTAATATGATTCCCTGAGCTTTTCATCCTCCCAAAATTCAACACAATTTTTGTCCACTAATTCTTTATTTTTGTCCAAATATCCACCATATTTTTATAATTTTTTTCCATTCTTTTAATTTTTTAATGTCATATTCATGGGTTTGGGGGAAGAAGAGAAGAGGTAAAAATGTTTTTCATCTAAAATCAGGAACCACAGGTTCCTGCTTTTAAGAAATTTTACCAGCCAGGGAACTACCAAAAAAAAAAAATCAAGAAATTTTCTTAGTATAATCATATTTTCATATCTAGCTACATAATCTATGGTCTTCAAATTTTCAGAAAACATATTTGAAGGATGAAGTTATTAATTTTATTAAAGAAAATCAATTGACTGGAGCTCTTTCATTGTATTAGAAGCTAGATAATTTTTATTAATATCATTTGTATAAATCTTTGTATCATATGACTTATTTTTATGCTTTATACTATATATCATTTAAATATTCTATTCTCACATGAACCTTATGAAATAGCTTTCCCAGAGTAAACAACAAATTCCCTACATAGCGGCCTACACGAAATCTCCAAAATAGCAATACAAGCAAAACATCAGATCAAACACTAAAATTGATAGAAGCATTTCCCTAATACTTACCTCTTTAACTCTAAACTTCATTGAGGAATAAATGAATCTGGAAACCTCAATGAATACCTATTAAATATGCTTCTTTAGACACATTAATCAGTTAGCGATTGACAGCTAAACTAAAATGTCAAACAGCAAAAAGAAAATTTTCAAGTGCAGCTACTATATATTTGGTGAAGGAGGGAATAAGCAATTTGTTTTCTCTGTTTTCTGGACTTCAGTAGGATAAATGAGTAAAATTAGCTCATTTTTCCCCAGCTGAAGAATTCTCTTAACTCTCAGGTAATTTTATAAGTCTCTGGTTAAATTTGAAGGAAAGGCTTATGTATGTTTTTATGATGCCATATTCATAGTCCTTACCTTGAGTGATGATTATAATACCTTGTATAAGTTAAGTTTAGTTCCTGGAATTAAAGTCAACTATATAAAGAATGATTCTTCAACAATGTTCATATTAACAAGGAAGCAAGACACCAAATCCCATAAATCACCAAAAATTACTGAAATATGACATTTACTTTAATGTGTTTAATGGAGGAAGGAAGATAGATCTTTGGAAATGTCATAGTTCAGGTGAATATTGTTAAATTCTAAGAATAGTAAAAGTGACACTGAACCAGTTGAAAGTACAGAGAAAAAGCCAAAATATGAACATCTCAAGATATAATTTTAAGAACATCTTGGGTGTGTTGTTGCAAGCATTCCATTCTTATCTAACAAATGTAAAGGGGGCCTAAAGATTAGTCATATTAACTTTTGCTGCAAGCAACTAATTGCTTTGATTTGTGTCTCATCATGATGTTTCTTGGCTTGGGGTAATGATTTTAAAGTCTCAACATATCAGTATGCCTACAGGAAGAGAATATTGTTTTTAAGTCATCTTGTTTCTTATAAATGTATAGCAATTACCAGTAAAGTGAATCAATTCATCATACTTCTACATTGAATTAATTAGACACTATAGAAAGACTATAAATCCATTTCCATAATTGAAAGAAAATCTAATTTTATCTGATATATTCTATTCATATTCTATTTGGTGGTCCACTAAGTACCTAGTGAATAAGTGAGATAGCACTTATCCTTGATTTTAATGGCCAAAATTATTTCAATAACCACTCAAGATGGCAACTGCATTAACATATATGGATAAAGAAATAATATTCCTGCTAAATATTATTATAGCTCCATTAATCATCCACTATGTAAATAAGGTTGATGAAAAATAGAAAAGAGGGACTTATTTAGCCTAGACAAGCACAACTCTATGAAAGAAAACAAGTATTAAATATCGAATCTCAGGTAGAGAAAAATATTCCATTTGTAGAATTACATTCTCCTTTCATGGTAGATGAAATAAAACGCAATTTTTTGAAATATAAAAAAATTAGGTGAGATCATATCCAATTCCATGGTATTTAATAAAGCCTATGTATGATAGTTTAAAATTAATTGCAAATCACCTTGACATATGGTGAAGTGTAGAAGAATACAATGAAGTAACATTGATACAGTTAAGTAAAAAAGGAAGGGTGTGTGTTTGTATTTACTAAGGAGCTGTCAAAAGAAGATTACATAGTTAGCTAGACAAAGGAGATAAATAGAAGTTTTGTTAGTGAAGAAGAGAATGAACAACCCAGAAATAAAAATAACTATGAAAATTGATATAAACCTAAATGGTGGTATTTCTTGGGATGTAATGGAAGACATGAGATTGTAATAAAACTCACTATAATTTCTAAGGATCTTTATCATATATGAAAACATATTCATATATGTAATCTTATTTTATCTCATTATTACCATTATTATGTCTATTTGATAAATAAGGAAAAGGCATTTCAGAGAAGAGAAATTATTTGGCTGAGACCACATGGTTAGTAGAATGGGCGGAACTAACACTCAAACATAGTCCTCTGTAATAGTATATAACCCTATTATGGAAGCTTTGAAAGCTAGGGGAGTAATTTGATCCTAAAACCATGGATGCCTTGTTACAAATATAAAATGGTTAGGTGAGAAAATGAAGATTTTACTGATATCATTAAGTGCATCTCATCTCCTTGCCTGAAAATATTTAATTATTAGCCAATTTTCTACGTTGAATTAATTTTAGAAGTCAAATTATTGGAAGACTAAACCTTTTGGGTATTGAACTTCTCTTTTCTCTAAAATCTTACTCTTCTTATTTAATTAAAACAAATCAAAAGCATAATACCACTATCTTCTTGGTCATTCAGATATCCAGAGTCACCCTTATATTCTCTTATCTTTGACCAACTTATCTATTCCAATATGAATCTCATTGCCTACCATATTGCAGTTCACATATATATATCTTCTGATCTGTAGCTATTACAGTAGTCCAGACTCTCCCAAATGTGTGCTCAGAATATTCTACTAGTTCATAGTTCTTTTCTTACTTTTAGTGTGTCTTTCTCTAGCTGTTATATAGATAGTGGGAAGGAAATTTTACTTAAAGAATAATTAAATCGTTTAGTTACCACTGAGTTATAGTAAATAATAATAATGATTATACTAATGGAATTCTATAACTCAACACTACTTCTAAATCTCCAGTGGGGAAATAGTTGATTATGGTGGTTAATAACATGGTTCTTTAGTTAGAAAAACTGTAATAAAGCATTGACACTGTCATTTGCTAGTTACATGATCTTGAGAAAGTTGCTGAACCCTTCTCTAATGCTGAAATGCATCTTTAGTATTAATGAAATTAATGTATTAATATTTTACATGTTGGACTGTTGGGTGGATTAAATGAGATAATACAGTTAGAGCACCTACCCTAATATTATTGTATTTAACTCTCAAATGACACATAGAATCTAACCTGATCTTCACACAACTATGAAATAGGCTGTGTATTATCATATCAGCTTTAAAGATAAAAAAAACAAGATAGGCAAACAAGATTCTTAGTGGGTTGCCAAGTCATTTTGATAGTTTTTAATAATGGAGTAGGAATAAAATGTAGTGCTTTGTGTAAAACCCTAAAATATTTGAATGAGAGCCAGGTTAAACTGTAAAGACCTATTTATAAACAGGAATTTTTCATTGTTTTGAGGATTACATTCTTCCCTGAGCACTTAGTATAAACCAGGCACTGTTTTAAGTCGTCTGCAGCATATATCATTCAATCCTCCCTAATGACTCTAGGTTTGGGACTATTTCTCCATTTAATGAACTGAGGTTCAGAAACACTGAGTAATTTTTGCAAATGGTCCACAACTGTTACATGACAGAGAGGAGACTTGAACTCCGGTCTATCTTAGCTATTAATACTAACAAATACCTGACAAGGAAGTGCTGTTACATTGTATTGCCACATACTTAGAACATAAATCTTACATACAGGATTGTTTAATCAAAATTGCCTTAACATGCTGAGGTAAATGATCCAGAACAACAGTATACTAATACACTATGGCCATAATAATTTATGAAAAAGCCTCCAGAAGAAGTTGTTTTTATAGCCAAAGGTCCACAAATAAATATTTTTTTATTCCTCAATTGTTTCTGAACACTTGGACAGAAGACAAACTAATAAGTAAGATTTTGGCCACACGCATCTCTCACAGGCTTAGATAAATTCAAATAGGTAATTATTTCTTCAAATGATGTTGTTTCACTCAAAGGTAAAAAACCCAAAGTAATGAGTCATTTGCCATTCTCCAAAAATTCCTTTAACATGTAATTGAAAACCTCCCCACATGTAGTGTTTTCCCATCTGCCACTACTACAATTTTAAGGACCCACACAAAGTGGTACACCATTCACTATCCTTAAATGCCCTTCCTTATTAAGACAAAGAGACTTAATTAAAATGGTACCCCATTCAATTGTACCTCCACACTTGGGAAGTGAACATGGGATAAGTAGTTTATTAAATTTTTGTGAATGTATGATTTTATAAGAGGATTGTTTCTGTACTATTTCTACATTTTTGTCCAAAACATCAAAAAATAAGGTATTATTTGCCATCAAAAGTTCCCATTGACTTGGATTAAGAAACCCATCCCAAGTGGTACTTATCTCTGCAATGTCATATAAAATTACAAGCAAATAGCAGGAGGTAATTTGTCCCCAAACTGTATTTATGTGCATATGGCTTGACACCCTGAGTGAGGACTTACTTGACTTCACATTTTTTGTGTGTAACTTGGAAAATGACCACAATAAAAGTCAGGTTGCCTTCACATTACCTGAATCCTTAGAAAATCACTTGAAATCTGTAACTGTGAGTTTCAATAATGTGACTGTTATCTGTCACAAACACCACAAAGTAATGCTGCTATTTTCCCACAGAATATCTCCATTCAAATGGAGAATCATTCTAAATAAGTATAGTTGTATCCTTTCATTAACCCCCCTCAACTAATTCATCTTTAACAAGGAGTTCTCTTGTCTGCAATCAATATCTACATAAACAGAGAAACAATTTAAATGTTTGTCTTCAAAACATTGCAATACACAGGGCCAGGGAATGCTGTATGAAAAATATTTTTTTTAAATGTACCTGTTTATAAAGGCAAAGAGGCTTAAGAGATGTTGGTTTCTAGTTTGTCAACAAATACTGCAAAACCTCAATTGAAATGTATTCATTCTCAAATTGTCTCTGAACACATAGAAAAATATTACCTGTGAGATTTCTTGAAAGGAGGAAGTGTTAAACTATCCTTGCATTTTTGAGCAATTAGCTCTAAGGAAGCTATTCTCCCTAAACAATCTCTGTATTCAATAAACTACCAAAGAGTTTATTTTTTCATAAAATAGGACAATAAGGTCCAAAATAAAACACATATACTCGTATACATACTTGCACATATATCCAAACTAACTTTGTATTTGTTGACAAACATCCACTCATTTGTTTTCCATGTTCATACAAATATTTGTTTTTCCTTCAAGTCTAAACACCACTTTTCTCCACAATTGCAAGGCATCTGTAGAGCCTGTTAATTCTTTAAAGTGAGATGGTCACTCCTGAAGCCAGGGTAGAGGATGGAGATCTTCCCCCCAAAATTTTAAGACAAAATCTGCCTTCAATCGATTACCATTAGTATAACCTTTTGGCTTGATTTTTCTGATTTCTCTCATTCTTTTAAGGAACAAAGTCCACCCTTTTAGCTTTACCAAGTTGTTATATGATCTACTTATGTAAGATGAGATGATAAAGAAAGCTATCTGTTTAAACCTGGTTCAGGAGTTGTCTAGATTAATATAACATCTGATATCAACTAAGTTAAATTGCCTTCTCCCCAAAAGTTTCACTCCAATGAGCAAAACAATGCCAAAAAAAGAGAACTATGCATAATCTCTGCAACATTTATTTTCAAGCTGCAACTAGATTCAAAGCTAAGAACAGCCTAGGGAATTAACAGATGAAAACTCTAGCCAAAACTCACCTCCAAATTTTGATTGGCAGGTACTGGATCCAAATGTAAAATGAGTGACAGGTACTATAGGATAAATATTACACCTATAAGTATCTCGGAATGTGTGTATGGCTTGGTGTTGAGAGAAGCAAGCCACAAAGCTCACTTATATCTTGGCACTATGTGAGGAGTGCCATAACTAAAGCTGGGGATGTTTTCATAGCTGGCCCATAAGTAGGATACTGTTGCAAGAAAAGAAGGGAGTAAAAAAAGCTGAAAGCAAATTTAATGAAAAAAAGAGCTCTGTCATCATCTTCCTTTCTGAGCCCAATATTTCATTTTAATTCCCACAGAAGGGATGAAAATAAGAATGTACAGTTTAATGAGGAGTCACAATTGTGGAATATATTACACTTCACTCTTGAATGGGCTGATCAGATGTACCATTTGAAATGGGACAGAAAACAATGGTATTGTCCTATTTCAAATCATACATATGGTCAGCCCGATGACACTTGGAATTTAACCCAGTGAGACTAGGCTGACCATATGTACCATTTTAAATGGGACAGTACCATTGTTTTCTGTCTCATTTAAAATGGTACATCTAGTTAACGT
The DNA here is from genome assembly GCA_004026885.1 of Lyroderma lyra. NCBI lineage: Eukaryota > Metazoa > Chordata > Mammalia > Chiroptera > Megadermatidae > Lyroderma > Lyroderma lyra. Next base: position 45,422 of record PVJL010007962.1, read on the forward strand.
TCTCTTGGACAGCACTGGAAGTTAGGGGCTCTGATCCCTGTGCAGTCAAAATCCCACATATAATTTTTGATTTTCTCAAAATTAATCTATTAATAGCATAATATTGTGCACAAGCCTTACAGATTGTGTGAACAGCTGATCAACATGTATTTGTATGTTATTGGTTTATATATTCTGTTCTTACAGTAAAGTATGCTAGAGAAAAGAAGATATTATTAAGAAAATTATCAGAAAACTACATTTACAGTATTGACTGAAAAAAGTATTTACATATAAGTGAACCACACAGTTCACACCTGTGTCATTCAAGGTTCAACTGTAGCTTTATTTCTTATTTAACAAATTATCACAAACTTAGAGGTATTGAAAGAATACCAATTTATCAGCTCACAGTTTACATGGGTCATGAATCCAGAAGTTGGTAGCTGGGTTCTCTGCACAGAGCATCATAAATCTGAAATATAGTGCCGTTAGCCAGGTATGTCCTCCTCTGGCGGCTTAACTAGGGAAAGGTCTGCTGTCCAGGTCCTTCATGTTTTTGACAGAATTCATTGCCAACGCAGTTGTGAGACTGAGGTATCTGTTCTTTTGTAATTTTTGTCTGTTTGTTTGTTTTATTTTGTTGATTGTAGTTTGAAGACTTACCTCAGCACCTAGGACATTCTCCTTGTGATGTGGACCGACCTCTCCATAGGCCCTTTTCACATCAAATCTCATGCCAGAAAGAGCCCAATACCATTTTAGAGTTTTATGATTAACTCAGGTCCACCTGAGTAGTCACTCTATTTTAAATCAAGTTACTTAGGACTTAAATTACCTTTTCAAAAGCCCCTCACAGCAGCACCTGCCTGATTAAATAAGTAGGAGAAGGTGTTTTTAAAACAGTAGTTAGAATCTTCCAAGCCACCTGAGGACTGTTCTGAACATGTTGAAGAAAGTGAAACCATGATCACCTCCTACTAATGAGAAGAGTGGTTCAAACTAAGGCACCTCTCCTTTCATTAATGGTTAAGTATGCTTCATTTCATCTTAAATATGCATTCTCAATGCATGCAATATAGCCTCAATGGCATAAAAATTGGTTTGGATATAAGGTATAAATCTTAGATACTGCAATGGTTTGAAGTCCTCCAAAGCTCTACCTGATAAAATTTTACTTGTTGGTATTTAATTTTTTTCATTGGGAAAAAATTAAATTTAAGTTTATTTAACCCATTGATTGGATTACATTTATGAATTAAATTAATTAATTTATATTGAATTTACATTTACTTTGACCTTCTTCTAAGGGTCCGATAATAAAAGTAAGCTTGAATAACTCAATTTTTAAGGATCCTCCTGTGTCTACGTTTTAGACAAACTCTCTATTCTGATTTCTGAAATTGTCACGGTTGCCACTGTAGTTTGTTTCTTTTATAATGGGAGAAAATTCACTTGCTGCCACCAATAAAAAGTGCATGATAACTTAACTCTCTTAAACATTGGTCAATTAGCTTTCTTATCACATAAAATTTTCAATTATATCTTCAGCAGAAGAATCCAAGAACACATAGCAACATCACTGGTGACCAAAGCAATCTAATATATCTTTCAGTAGTTTGTAGAGCAAAAAAAGTATCATCTTAACCCATAAATAATAAACTTGTTTGGCTAGGAATACTAAAATTTAGGTGCACTCTACATATGTGTCATAAGATTTAAAATTGACCATATCTTTGACCCAGAAATTTGAATTTTAGGAATCTATTTTAATGAAATTTTCAGAGATATGGACCAAAATTTATGCAGAAGTATCTATTTTAATATTGGTTAAAATAGGAAAATATACATCAATAGAGAAATAGTTCAGTACATTATACCATATCCATAGAATAATTTATTAATCTAACATTTAAAGATGTTTAAAAGGATATATAAAGATGTGAGAAAATGCTTAAGATATAACATTAGGGGAAAATGAGGATATAAAAATGTAAGCATGGTTTTATTTTAATATTTTATATGCATATACATAGAAATAAAGACAAAAGTGACATCAGCAATGGTATTACGGGTAGTTTTATTTTATTTCTAATGTTCCTTTGTATTTTACAAATTCTTATAATGCAAATGTATTACTTTTATAGTTTAAAAAGAATATTAAAAATGAGAAACATTTTTAATAAGTCGAGAAACAATGTAACTTCAGTACACTCATTTAATACAAACTCTGATATTATTGAGTTGAACAACTTCTTTTGCTCTTTACTGTCATCTACTATTTCCTACTTGTTCTTGGAAACGGTGTGGCTCCCAGCTCTGTCTTCCCCTCCCTCTTCACTACAACACTTGTTAGCACGTCAGGAGTGTTCAATATCTAAGATGATGACTCATGCAACAGCTGGACTCTCAGGTCTTTTACTTCTTTAGTTCCAACTGCATTTCCACTCAACCTACTGCAGACACACATTCCAATTATCATTTCTGAGTCTTTTTATCTCGGGTAACTGTATCACTTTTGAAATTTCAATTTCAAGCATTCACCTTTCTGAACTATACTTTCAGCACACTTATTCTAGTAACCCAATGAAACTACACTTTTACCTCATTAAAAACCCCACATTATTGACCCAAACACAAATTTGCTTAAACCCCATTAATGAGTGAAGCTAAAAAAAGACACACACATGGCTAATAAGTACATGAAAAGGTTATAAACACCAATAATCATCAGGGAAATACAAATCAAAACCACAATGAGATATACCTCACACCTGACAGGATGGCTATTACCAAAAAGACAAAAGATAATAAGCATTGTTTTGGATATAAAATGTGGATGATGTAATTAATGGTGTGCCATTCTGAGCCTAGGCTGCAAAATGCCTTGCACATTTCCTCTCTCAAACCCCTGCCTCATCCATGAGAACAAGTTTGGACTGCAGTGCTGAAGAATAAGAGTCTAGTTGTTCCATCTAAGACCATCTTAGATCAGCCAGCCTCCACCAAGCACATAGACTTAGTAATAAAAGATACATTGTTTTCTAAAATGCATTGCAACACATAGATGATGTATTGTAGAATTGTACAACAGGAACTTAAAAATTTTACCAGCCAATGTCACCCCAATATAATTAATAAAAAAAGGAAAGTAAAAAAAAATAGGTAACAAGTATTGTTAAGAATGTGGAGAAAATGGAATTCTTCTGTACTCTTTAAGGAACTATAAATTGGAACAGTCATTATGAAAAAAATATCATGGAAATGTCTCAAAAAATTAAAAATAGTAGTGCCATATGATCTAGAAATTCCACATCTGGGTATATATCCCCCCAAAATAAAACCAGTATCTCCAAGAGATATCTTCATATCTGTATTCATTGCAACATTATTCACAGTAGCCAAGCTATGACATCTCCCTAAATGTCCATTGACTTGTGACTAAAAACATTTTAATGGCAAGATGAGACTTAGGACTACATGGATAAATCTGGAGGACATTATGTTAAATTTAATAATCCAGGTACAGAAAAATAAATAGTGTATGATCATACTTACATGGGAAGTCTAAAAGAAAAGTTAAACTCAGAGAAGCAGAGAATAGAATGGTGGTTGCCAGCAGCTGGAGGGTGGGGAAAGTGGGGAGGTGCTGGTCAAAGAATACAAAATTTCAGTTATGTAAGATGAGTAAGTGCTGGAAATATGAACAGCATGGTAACTATAGTTAATAATGCTATATTGTATACTTGCAATTTTCTAAGAGAGTATATCTTAAATGATCTTATAACCACCATGAAAATAACCATGCATTGTGATGGAAATGTTCATTGGCTTGATTGTAGTAATCCTTTTACAATATATGTCAATACATTATGTACAGTGTAACTATATAAAATTGTTACTTGTCAATTATACCTCAATAAAGCTGAGGAGGAAGCTCATTGGGGTATTTAATAATTTTTAGAACTGTAAAATGGTCTTAAGAACCAATAGCTTAAGAATTATTGATTTACACCAATAAACACATGAGAACTTTACAAAAATAAATCAAAGCAGGAGGCCCTGTTACCTAGGAGGAAAGGGAGGAATGACTATTGAATAATCAAGCAATAGTGTCTGCTTCTCCTAGGGCTTGCCAGCAGCCCTTGATAACCATTCTCCCCATGTTCACACTTCTTTAATTTCCATCCTCACTCTTATTCTCCACACGTCATCTGGAAATGCATTCTTAAAACATAACTTAGATTATACAAAGGCTGTCCAGAAAAAAAATCCAGCCATAAATTTATATTATATAACTGAATACTTTCCAGATAGGCTTCACATTATTAATATCAAGAAGTGTTTAATGGCTAGTCACTAATTATATTTACAAGTCACTTCAAATTCTGTTTAGAACAGTGGTTCTCAACCTTCCTAATGCCGCAACACTTTAATACAGTTCCTCAGGTTGTGGTGACCCCCATAAAATTATTTTCGTTGCTACTTCATAACTGTAATTTTGCTACTGTTACGAATCATAATGTAAATATCTGATATGTGTTTTCCGATGGTCTTAGGCTACCCCTGTGAAAAGGTTGTTTGACCCCCAAAGGGGTCACGACCCACTGGTTGAGAACCGCTGGTTTAGAAGCTTACAAGGCCCTTTGTCATCTGACCATTTCCTATGAAGCCATAGTGTGTTTTGGTGTGGAACATGCATTCCAAAGGCAACTAATATATTAGAGCCCCAGTGCCAGTCTTCACCAGCTATGAAAGCTTTTTCAAGTTACTCAAACTTTTTGTGTATTCTTGTCCTCACTGGTAAAATGATGATAATCATAATGATAACAAATTCATAGACTTAAAAAGTGTCAAAGGAAATAATTCATATAAATTTATTGGAAGAGTTCCTGGCCCAAGTCTGCTCTTAGATAATTTTAAGTGCTGCCTATTTTTCTAACCATATCTTATGCCACTCTCCCTTTTATCTGATAGTTTCTAACCACACTTAAGCATCCTAACTTCTTTGCTGTCTCAGAAACTCTTTACATGATTTTCCACCTGACTAAAATATCCTCCCCACTCCTCTATACGTAGCTGACTTCTTCTTCAGGGTGAGTTTTACCTGTCAGTCCTCAGGGAGGCTTTCATTGACCAGGATTTCTAAATAAGATCTCTTTTCATCCCCTCCCCATCTCTGACTGTAACTCTATATCAGGGCAACCTATTTCTCCCTGGAAATCATCAGGATATTAAATACTTATTGTTCACTCATTTTGTATCCCCACTATTTAAGTATAAGCTCCATGATAATAAATAATGTACCTTTGTTCATCCCTTGTCCTCAGTGCCTTGTTCAATGGCTGAAATAAACATTTTTTGAATGAGTATGTATGTAAATAAATAAATGGCCACAAGATATAGTTTACAGCCATGATTAACTGGACATGCTGATTTCAAATGTACAAAAATTCAGGGAAAATCTAATCAGTGTGTAATCAACAAAAATTACATGTGAATTCTAAATGCCAGATAGTGCCCATGATAGGAAATCATAATAATAGCATAAACTATGACTGTTTTCTCTTTCCAAGTGAAATTTTATGTCATCTACATTTGAATTCCTTAGAGTATTGATTATTTTTCCCCTTTACTTGAAAGGCAAGATGTACCAAATTCAAGTGTCTTAAAAATCTGAAATCTAAAATTCTAGAATCTTAGATCTGGATGGAACCCCTAACATTATCCAGTCCAATACCTCCATTTTGCAGGAAAGAGAGTATAAGTCCTGATTAGGGAAAGTGATTAGTTCAAAGTAACATAAATATATTTAAAATACAGTCATTCTGGACTTTAATCCAGTTTTAGAAATGTTCTCATTAATATCCCTGGACAAAAACAATGTTTGTTTTTCTTGTGTAATGCTCACTAAAAAAACCATTAACAAGAAGACACATTTATTTAAACAAATATATTTTGGAATGGATGCTAAAAAAGACATTATCAAGGAGACCAGTTTATTTAAACAAATATATCTTGGAATAGATGCTAAAACACAATTCATGGATTTGATTATTGATCAGCCTTGCTGTGGAAGTTGAGGTTTTGCATACAGACCCAATACATCATAATTCCAGAAGTGCACTGAGGGAAATCTAAGGATTAGCCTAGTGTTATTAAGTATGAGCATCAGTTAGGAGTAAAGTTTTATGGAGTAAGTAGGTTTTTAACATGTGAGTTCCTTTCAATGGAAATTAATCTGGCAATAACAGAGTTAAGACTTTGAGGAATACAATGCGACATTAGCGTTGTATTAGAGTTTGTGCATAGAATCAAAAGATATTTTGTAAATAAATGGTATCTTCAGGAAAGCTGCAGAAATCTTAGAAGAAAAAAGAGTTGTGCTTTCTTTCTCAATATGTCAGCATCTCAATACTTATAGGCTACATCAGCAATGATTGTTGAAAACTAGAGAAGATTAGCATCTTGTGAAACTTTGAGTTAATCTATTAAAGAAGGATGTTTCTCTGTATCTATGTAAATTAACTTCATATATTTAGTCTTATGTCAGTTCTTGGTTCTGTATGTCTCTACAGATTTTCACTCCTTTATCTTTGAGAGTAATTGTAATTATAATGAAGAAAAAATATATAAAGGCAGTCCAAAAAGTATCCAGCCATGTAATATGAAAACTAGAGACATTTATGGTTGGATATTTTCTGGACAACCCTCATACATTACATTAAATATATACAGAGTGTGCAAAAATATATACACACTTTAAGAAAGGATAAAACTGTATTAAAATTGTAATGCTAAATATATACTGATAACAAGGATGAATACAAGTCACTTTTGACTTCTGCAATTAAAAAAGGTGCTCAACGTGATTACCATTAACATCCAGACACTTCTAATTATGACAAACTACTGCTTGAGCATTGTTGACCAAATTGTACACTTGTATCACTGTGCATGCTGTTTCACTCTCTTCTTGAAGTACTGACAGCATAGCCAGTTTTCTATGGTACACCCCATCCTTTAAGGTCCCCCATAGGTGAAAGTCCAAGGGTGTTAAGTCAGGAGAACATAAGGGAAACTCAAACAACAATCTCAAATGTCAAATACCACTTCAAAATGGTCTTGCACTCCTGGAAGGATAACCGTGTTTCTGCCATTTTCTTTGATTGTCCTGCCTGCGGCATGTTGACATTTGATTAACGCCATCTTTTGAGTGAACTTCATACTACACATTGCTATCATAATTAATTTCAACTTCAAAAAGCAATACATAGATAACATCCCTTAAAATGTACATGCATTTTGGCACCCCGACTGTGTGTGTGTATGTGTGTGTGTGTGTAAAACACTGGACCTTAAAGTTTATAGAAAGTATCACAGCATTACTGGTATTATGAATGCTAGTTTTTTTTATTCTTATATATTCTATTATTCTTTGATTTTATTCTATTTGATTTTTGCCATGTTTTTGCCCTATAAAGAAAATGTTATGATTGTTAAATCATAATTCCACACCTTGGATAACCTCTTAGTTGTAAAGTCTGTTTTTTCAACTAAAAAAATGGGATAGTAATATCACTTGCATTCAAGAGGGTTTTTATAAATATTTGATGAGATGATATACATAAAGAATTGAGCACAATGTCCAGCATGTAGAAAGCATCCAATAAGTGTTAACTGTTACCACTGCTAATAGTAATAGTGGTAGTAGTAATAATATTAATGTAGTAGTGGTGGTAGTAGTAGTAGTACCTCTTCTTCCCTGTATGGGCTGGGCATTGTTCTGGGCATTCAGATACAAAAAAGTAGGCATGGAAGTTCTGATTGTACACTGTTCATTGATAAGGTATGTAGAAGGCAGAAGATAAAATTTTGACTGTTCTAAGACAGGTAGAAGGCAAATTTTCTCTTCCTTTTTATAATGAATCAATAGCATGAAATTTACTAAAAATTTAATGGAATAAGAGAATACCAGCTTCTCCTACTAATTCATTTTCATCTTTTATCTGGAAGGTTGTAGCTAAAATTATTTTGTGGGTCTAGTATCTAGGCAAAGCTAATGTCCAATAAGCATGAGGTATAGCCCTCTTTTAGATTTCCAGGGTAGATGTCAAATGAAGAAAGGAGCATGTCCTTTCTGTGACCAATGAAAAAATTATTTTTAAAAGTATGAAAGTGAGAAATTCTTAAAGCTACTGTTGTGTATCAAGTTTTTAATGCTGAGAGCCTTGTATTACTACAGTAAGAGATGGGATATGAATAACTTTATCTAGTAATTCTATTAAGTTAAATGTCTACATAGGGCAAGACTTTTTTTCAAATAATAAAGTATTAGGCATGTGCAAAATTTAGTATAGATTCCAGGTGGTGTCTTGTCCTTGGGTGCAAGCCCCATGTAGGGGAGAAGAAAGAGGAAATTGGCTTATGCACTGTGTTGAGGACATAAAAATAAAAGATTGCTATTGGACAGCTAGGGTATGTGTGAGTGGCAGGGAAGGGGGAAGGATATAAAGTAACAGAAGAAAAATGAGAAGCTTAACAGCTATCTTTTCTTATCCCAGGATAGGAAAATATTGTAGGGATGGGAATTCACTTAATAGCACTTCCTACAAAAATACTAGAATGTTAAATCAAATCCTTTAGTTTTCACACTTCAGTTATAGGCAAATTGTGTATTGGGGAATGGGGAAACATGATGCTTACCAAGCAAAATATAGGTACTGCTGAAGCATTGTGTTGGGCCAGCAATTTTGCTTTTCTATTATTCTGGAAAAAGTCAGCTGTAATCTGGGTCCTGCTTTGGACTTGGGGGGATTTGAGTAAGAAAGGGGTGCATCTATCCAAGCATCAGGAGCACTGAAAGAAATTTTGAAAAGAAAATCAGTCCCATCTGCATTTTAGGATTATATAAGACTTCAAAAACATATTTGCTTTCCTGAATCACTCCACTAAAAATTAACTCAACCAGTTTGAAGGAAGATAAACCTTATTCCAAGAGAGGTCTACATTCACTCCATTGTAAATATTGTAAATATGTAGATTAACATATTTACAGGAAAATGAGAGCATCTTCTTTGGTGTTATACTTCTTTCAGAAGCTTTCCATGTGATTTATTAAAGATATTTCTAACTTTTTTCCCTCAGTTGAAAAATTACATATATAAATTCTGACTCTGGATTGCAAAAACATGCACAGCTGCTAGTTTAAGTGTAGGGATCCCAGAACTCAATTCACAACCTCATATGGTAGCTAAGAAATATTTAAGGTCCCCAAATCATGTTGAATGAATGTAAATGACTGTATCCTGACGAAAATGCAGGAACTGTAAGTTCTCAGGCTGAACACAGCCAGGAAAGACTGATGGAGATCTATGAAAACACTGAAGCACGTATGTAGTCATGATGTGGACATCAGTCAGGCAATCATCTATTGAGCTTTACTTGCCCAACCCTCTAACACCCTAGCTTGACTATTAACCTGCCATCCATCACTAGTTAACTCCATGGATGTGCTTATCTGCACAAAGTCCCATATGCCCCCTTTCCCTGTGTCAGCTGCCATTAAGCAATTTTCCAACTTCTTGTAAGCCTTCTCAATAAAAATGGCAGGGAAGACAGGTTCAGAAAGTCTCTATGTCTCTTCCTTCAAGATGGCCTTTCCCTCTCCCTCTTTACCAAACTTTCGTGTCTTGAATAGTTATTCCACACTTTTCAGGTAAATCCCAGCAGGCTGGAGACTCACATTTAAGCTTATAGAAACACCAAACAAAACAAAATAAAACTTGGCATAGAAACACGGTTAAACCAATTGTAAATGATTTTGAGGGAAATGGAGGTAGAAATTCATTTCAAACAGAATAAATAATTTTATTCTAGGTATATCGAAAGAACTCCATAATAATATAAATTATTTCCATATCATATTGAAAGGGCAAATTATTCTTAACTTCATACAGCAGAAAGGAAACTTGATACATATTTGAAAGCAAATTGCCTGATATATGTATTTGCTACACATCAAAAATTATATTCATTTTATTGTTTAGTGATAATTTTGGAGGCCTTTTGCTGTTTTGTATTTTAGAGTATTTCAAATATATATTTATATTACTTTTTTTAAATTTCTGTAATTATTGTGAAACAGCCATTCCTTTGATAAAAAGCCTACTGCCTAGGTTTAACACCTATAACAGTGTAATATATTTGCCTGTTTAAGTAATTCTTTGTCTGCCTCACACTCTATAGGGAACTCTTTGAAGACAGGTTTTATTTTAATTTATCCTCCAGTTTCTATTACAGCCCCTGTCATAGATTCTGTTGCTGTCAGCTTTATAATCTTCCATTTCATTGACTTTGTATGACAATAGAGCTCATTTGTTTTCAGCTTTCAAAAAACACTATGGATTCTTGAGGCTATGTCAAAAGGATGATTCTGATGCCTACAAATAAAACAAAGCTTCTTTATCCTCCTGTAAAAATTTTTTGGTAGGGCACATCAGAGGAATATAAGGCATTAAATAAACTAATGTTTCAAGATCATTTAACAGGTGCCAAGTACTATCATATACAGTAGTCTCCCTATATTTATAATTTCAATTTCTGCAGTTTTAAATACTAAAACTGGTTCAAAAATGTTGCATGAAAAATTCCAGAAATAAACAAGTCATAAGTATTAAATTGTGTGCCATTCTGAATAGCGTGATGAAATCTAGCACTGCTTTATGCCATCCTGCTTGGAAGTGTAAATCATTCCTTTGCCCAGGTTATCTATGCTGTGCATCCTCCCTGTCCATTGATCAAGTCACTCAATAGCCATCTCTATCACCAGATAGGTTATCAGATAGAGATACCACATTCACATAATTTCTATCATAGTAAGTTGTTATAATTGTTCTATTTTACTATTAGTTATTATTGTTAATCTCTTACTATGTATATGTTATAGATCAAATTTTATCATAGACATGCATGTATAGGAAGAAACACAGTATATATAGTATTTGGTACTATGCATGATTTCAGGCATTCACTGGGGGTCTTGGAACATATCCTACATGGATGGGGCAGGCTAATGTACTTTTACCCATTAACAAATGTACACAAACACATGCACACAACAGCAGTATCAACAATAAAATACAGTATTTATCTTATTATCTCTGAGAGAGAGAGAGAGAGGAGAAAGACTGGTTTTAAGGAATTGGCTCACAAAATTGTGGAGGCTGGCAAGTCTAGTCTGCAGGGAAGACTAGCAATCTGGAGAATCAGGTAAGAATTGGTGGTGAACTTATTATACATCAAGTTGACAATGCACTGTAGAATTGTATGCCTGAAACCTATGTAATCCTTGCTAACAGACATCACCCCAATAAATCTAACAATAAAAATGAATTGAAAAAAATAAAAAATAAAAAAATAAAAAAATAAAAAGAATTGATGTTGCAACTCAAGTACAAAGGCAGTCTGGAGACAGAAGTTCTTCTTTTACAGGGAGACCTTACTCAGTGGTTTTCTCTTAAGGCCTTCAACTGATTGGATAAGGCTCACCCACATAATGGAAGACAATTTGCTTTAATTATTATGTTAATCATATCCCCAAAAATGCCTTCACAGCAACATCTACACTGATCTTTTACCAAATATCTGAGTAATGTGACCTAGCCAAGATTATATATAAAATTTACCATCATACTGGGCAATACCAAAAAATAAATTCTAGCAATCTCATATTTTATATTACCTTTTTCTCGACAAGACTTTCATTTTTTTATCTTAAAAAAAGGATTTGTTAAATGAGCCTACAGAGTCTGGATCTTTACTTGGGTTGATATAAGGAGTCTTTCACCCAGGCAAGAGAAAGGGGTAAAACAAGAGAAGGGACCTCTGTGGGTTGGAGTTGTATATGGAATGAGAAAAGTCACAGATACACACACACACACAAACACACACACACACACTCACACACATACAAATCTCTGGAAATTCCTCCCTTTCTGGTCCTCCTTTTTTTTTTTAAATTTCCTATTCCTGCCCAAGTCCCATTTGAAATTCAGCAGCCCATTAGGGTATGTTTTGAGTACACCTAATTCCATGTATGAGTTGCCTAACAGCTATATATCTCTTAGTCATCCTCAAACCTTTAAACTATTGAAATGTTTTCTCTACCATTTTGGAATCATTTTTTCTGTCCTTTCCAGACTTTAAGTAAGAGAAAACAAGAATATGCCTAGGAAACATAGAGACCCCTACCTGCCCTTTCTACCTCTGATACAAACAATGATTATAATATGTGCCACAGTTTACAATATGTGTAGATCCTTCACATTCATCATCTTATATGACCTTAAAAATTAAGTAGACAAAATAAAGGTTCTTGTTGTCTTTTTTTTTTGGGGGGGGGGGAAGACAAGTACATCTTCCATCATCACTCCTATTCAACATCATACCACAACACCCAGCTAAGACAATAAGACAAGAAAGAAAACTAAATATATACAGATTGGGGAAGAAGAAATAAAACCACCTTTGTGTGTAGATGTCATCATTGTTTATCTAAGAAAATCCCAAAATAATCAGAAAATAAAAACCTCCTGGAACTAATAAACGATTATAGCAAGGGTGCAGGATACGAAGTTAATATATAAAAGTCAATTGCTTTCTTATACATCAGTGAGAAAAAAATGGATTTCTAAATTGAAAACTAAACACCATATATATGAGTACTGAAAACAAACAAATACTTGGGTATAATAAAATATGCATAATTTTATATGAAAATGCTACAGGGAGTTCCCTGATGGTGTAGTGGCTTAAGGCTTCGGCGCTGGCGCTGTCAGTGCTGCGGCCAGGGTTTGATTCCCAGTCAGGGAGCTACCCACATACCAAAAAGCAAAAACAAAACAAAAAAAAAAGAGAAAATGCTACAAACTATGACAAAAATTTAAAGATCTAAATAAATGAAGATATCAAGTGTGTTCAAGGATAGGAAGACTCAATATTGTTAAGATGTCAGCTTTTCCTAAGTTGATCAGTAGATTTAATAAAATGTCATTCAAAATCCGAGCAACTAAACTTAGTGGTTATTAACAAATTAATTCAAAAATTGATATGAAAAGACAAAAGATTCAGAATAACCAACTCAACACTGAGGAAGAACAAAGTCAGTAGACTGAAACTGTCCAAATTCAAAAATAGCTACAAAGCCTCAGTAATCAAGCCAATATGGTACTGGCAAAAGAATGCACACATACTCAATAGAATAAAAAAGAGAGCCCCAAAATAGACCCATACAAACATAGTCCACTGATTTTTGACAAACACAGAAAAATAATTCAATGGGTAAAGGACAAATGTTTCAACAAATGGTGCTAGAACAACTGGATATCCATGAGTATATGAAAAAATAATAAAATCTAAATATGACTGACTTCAAGCTTTCCACAAAAAGTAACTCAAATGGATCATAGATTTAAATTTAAAATTCATAATTCTAAATTTTCTAAACTATAACAGAAAAACTCTAGGTGAATCTATAAATGGTGGTGACATTTTAGATACAACACAACAATCATGATGCACGGAATAAAAATCTGATAAGATAGACTACATTGAAATTAAAGTTATCCATTTTACAAAAGATACTGAAAATACAAGTTACTGACTGAAAAATGTATTTGGAATCAAATATTTGATATAGGACTTGTATCACAAAATATACAAAACACTACCAAATCTCCAAAATAAGTGAAAGAACAAACCAATATTAGAAGCTTAATGTAAATATTTAAAATTGTCTAACTCAAAAACTAAAGATACCGGTTGAACAGAAGATTTGACAGCATACATCTGAATTGCTAACTCAAAATAGAGCTGAAGAATTTGTTGATAATAAAGCAAAAAAGAAAAGTAAAAAAAAACAATGAAGAAAAGGTAATAGATAAAACAGAATAATAAAAACTAACATATCTATATACTGGGGAAACAATGGATGCAAAACAAAATACATTAAAATAAATCCACAGCCTTTGGAATAATGTAGTGAAATTTCAAAAGCTAAAAGGCAAGGAGAGGATTTTAAAAGCAGTTCAGAATAAAACGAAGAAGGCAGTGGGATTGAATATGGAAAGAAGACACCAGTAGTTGCAACAGTATCCATAATGATCTAGTTATGAGTTGAATGGTCATTTCATAGTTATGCTTCATAATTTTTATATATTGTCAGAACTCTACACTATCAAAAAGTAGATAGCAAAAATTATTTTAAATTCTTTCCACACATCATTTTGATTTGATTATTATACCCCTCTGAGGCAAATGTTTTCCACTTTACAGCAGGGAAATTGAGACACAATAACTTTTCCAGTGTCATAGATTGGATAAATAGATACATCTAGAATCAAGTATTTATGTTTCTTTACAGTGCTTTTTCCATTAAACTGCATTGCTTCTCAGAGAGATATTATGTGAGAGATAATTCTTTGCTTTCTTCATGCACATTCAAATCTTCAATAAACACACATTTATAAAACTGACTAAAAGGAAAGATAATCATTCTGGCTAGAACCTGACACTCAGATTCTCCATCCAGAAGCCCTATTACAGTCAAGTAGGAAACCCTATTAAAGTAAATTATGTTAAATATGCTGACACAGCCATAAGTATACCAACTGTATCTCTGCTTTGAACATTAGTCTACTTTGACTAAGAATTAATGGGTTGTGGTAAATCAATTACAATCTAATAAAGGTACCATTGGAAAGTCTGAAGAAGAAATGTGGAGTCATTGTTATAAACAAAAAAGCAAATAAACCCAATTTACAATAAATCCAACACCCACTTTTATCCATTTTTTCATTCTTAATTCACTGAAGTGTTTACCCGCACATCTTCCATTTGTAATTACACATTGAATGAATGACATTAGATTCAAATATAACATTGTAGAATCTTGGCAGTCTGGCTCCTATTTCCTTTGTGCTTCTCTACTGAGAAGTGACTTTTATTTATTCATTGTTTTGTTATTAGTGGTGGTGTTTAGTAGTATTTATTCAATTATAATCAGATTTGAAAACAATACTCCCACTCCCTTGATAAAAATAAAGGCATTTTTAAGAAACGAGGGAAAAAACAAGTTTAAGTTTATGAAAAATTTTTAATCACATCCAAAATTTTGGCTGTAAATCAAGCTGAAGTTAAAGCTATCAACAAAAGAGAGTCTGCATTTAAAAATAAAACACCTCACATTATAATTCTGAAAACAACTCATTGAACTGCATCAATCAATTAATAGCACTTGTTCAAGAAGCTTATATTTTACTTGAATGCAATTACTGAGTGTAGACATATGTAAATAAATTTGACATTATTAATTATCCCTTGTACTTTGTTTCAAAAGAGAGAATATAATAAACATGAAGTTACTCAACAGTTTGATTGGTTCTAAGACACACACACACACACACACACACACACACATACACACACAAATACACACCACACCAGCTCTGAAATTGAATATTGTATCTTTTAAAGGATCCTAATATAGTAAGAGAAAATATGTTCAAATTTTTAAAGGGTTAAAATTGGAATTCAGTTTATAGTGAGGCTTAAAGTTTCCAAACTTACCATTTAAGGGATCATTATTTGATTTCAGTTAGAAAATAATTTAATCCTTTAAGTAGTTGTATTCTATTCCCAAACAAATCAAGGTAGAGGTAGAGTTTATAAATTAAAAGATGGACCTGAGGCAACATTAATCCAGAAATGGTTCTGTGTCACAAACAATTTTATCTTACAGAAATTGCTTAATAAAGAAAAAAGATTTATACCTAATAAGTTTATTTACATTCTACTGAGTTACATATTTGGAGTTAAGTATATGCATTTTAAACTGATTTCTTGATATGTACCATATATAAGGTGTTTTGTTAAATTTTAGAATCTGCTTTTGGAGGAGCTGTTAATATGGTATAAAGGCATCTTTAGTCAGTCAATAGAACAACTACATTAAAATAATGTCATAAATAGACAGTAGATATTTACCACTAACATTTCTTAACCAATATCAATATTAATTTACATTTGTTCTAATCAAGGTGGTTACAGTGGACACAGGTGAATAGCAAATTATAAGGCCTATATTTAGGTTTTGAATATGTTTCCTATTTGCTTTGCATGGCTTGGGAAAGTTATAAAATCTTTATCTTAATTTCCTCATCAGTAACATTGGAGTAATCTCTACCCTTGTAGTCACTAGAGTTTGGTGTGGTTTGTTACACATCAATAGACTCACATTTTTATTATTGAAAATGATTTCATGGCAATAAGGATCAACTTCTTGTACTCTTTGATTATGGGGATAATATAAAATATATATGTGTATAGTTTGTGCTGAGAGCATATTTTGAGTACTGACATCTGCATCTAAGCCAGAATTTCATCTTTTATCTAGAACACATGGATACTAGAGTATTTTTCATTACCAATTTCTGTTATCTATTTTGCTATAAAATCTAAATGATTATAAAACACTAACAATCAAATAAAATATGCCAGCCAAGGATGTGACTTAGAGAGTAGTTCTTCCAGTTTTCCATATCTTCTTTCCAAATGTTAAGATTTGACAACTGGATGTAAAAATCACTCTACTCAAAGATATAAATGGTAATATGAAACTCTTTAAAAGAGTAAATAATTGAAAACAAATTCTATAACCAAACCAAGCACATGTTTCCTTGTACTATTCCAATAGACAATGCTTAAAAAGATTATTCATTTATTTGTTATAAGGTATAAATTAAAAATTAGGTAAAAGTCTACATTTGCCTTTCATTCTTTGGCATTCATGACATAAAAAAGTGCTTAGTAAGATTTTAAATGGTGTTGGCAAGCCAATTTGAGAGTTTCAGAGTTTGTTGGAACTTTGGTTCAAAAAAGGAAAATAATTTATCTAATATGTAACTTTAATTTCTATTGTTTTTTTTAACATAGAGATCTTTTGAATAAAGATATAGTTTTAATATACCAGGATACTTCATTTCCTATATACTAGAAATGATAAATGATATTGCCACTTAAAAAATAATTGCTCAATAAGAGTGGTCAAAGTGGACATTTTTTGTATTGTTCCCAATATTAGGGAGAAAGTCACCATTAAATACAAAGGAAGATAACTGTAGTTTTCTGTAGATGATTTTTATCAAATCAAGGAAGTTTGGTCTATTCCTATTTTTATGAGAGTTTTTATTATGAATGAGTGTTCAATTTTGTCAAATGGTTTTGAATCAATTAATATAATCATATGATTTTTTTCTTAAGCTTATAAATATGGAAAATTACATTGATTGACTTTAATATATTGAATCAGCTTTACATCCCTGGAATAAACTTCAGATGGTCATAGTGAATAATATTTTTTATGTTTTGTTAAATTCTATTTCTAATATTTTGTTAAGGATATTTTATATCTAATTCATGAGAAATATTTATCTGTTATTTGTATGCTTGTTTGTTTTACTACTGTCTTTATTTAGTTTTGCATTATTATAATACGAGTTTCATAAAATAAATCATAAAAGGAAATGTTCTCTTCTTTTCTATTTTTTAGAAAATATTGTGTAAAATTGGTGTTAATGCTTCTTTTCTTAAATATATGGCAGAATTCTCCAGGAAAACAAACTGGGTCAGAAAGTTTATTTTTCTATTAAAAATTTAATTTATTTAATGGTCATAATGATATGCAAATCATGTATTTCATATTGGGAACTTTGTAGTAGTATATGTTTTTGAGGGAATTGGTTCTTTCACCAAATAAGATATACAGATGGCCAAAAACACATGAAAAGTTGTTCAACATCATTAGCCATTAGTGAAATGCAAATTAATGGAAAACCACAACGAGATATCTCTTCAAACTTATCAGAATGACTAAAATAAAAAAAAAATGACAAAACCAAATGTGGGTAAGGATGTAGAGAAACTGGATCACTCATACCTTGCTGGTAGGAAGATAAAGGGAATAGTCACTCTGGAAAATAATTTGCCAGATTCTTAAGAAAATTGAACATTCATCCTGGAGGTATGGTCACACAAAACCTGAACACTAATATAGCAGCTTTATTCATAATAACCAAAAACTGGTTATACCCCAGATATCATACCATGAGTGAATGGTTAAGCAAATCAATACATTCATACTGGAATACTTCTTAGTAATATAAAGGAATTAACTACTGCTACATGCAACAGTCTAGATGAATCTCCAAAGAATTATGAGTTAAGAAAGCCAATCCCAAAAGATTACATATGAATCTTTATAACATTCTTGAAATGACAAAATTATAGTTATAGTAGCAGTTTTGGGCATAAGTAAGGGGGAGCAAGAGAATATTTGATATGGATATGAAAGGGTAAAACGAGGGATCCTTATAGTGATAAATTTGTTACATGTCTTGAGTGTATAAATGTCTATATTCTGATTATGATACTGTAATTTTGTAGGATTACCATTGAGTAAGGGTACAAGTATCTGTATTATTCCTAACTGTATATAAATCTACAATTACATCACAATAAAAAGCATTTTTAAAAACTATAAAACAACGGGCTCAAACTAATTAACTTTGTTTATACATATCCAAAAAATTGTTAACTATTCGTATGGAGCCATATGAAATAAAGAGTTCAACAGAAGCAAGATCTTGGCCTTGAGAAAGCTATTTAGGGTTACATATCTTAAAATTAATAAGTCAGTCATAAAAAACTTACATTAACTGCACTCTGTTACAACTGAGTAGTAATGATTAATATAAATAGTTTATCATGATAAAATATGTGATGATATTATGATTCAGATTAGTGATGTTAGATATTGTTTAACATTTATAACACAAGATAAGTTCATCTGGACATTAAGAGGACTTAAGACATTTAAGTACTACTTTATTGTACTCATGGATAAATGATAATGTTCCATCTGATACATTTCATTACAGATTTCCATGTACAAGAACAGCTCAAATACTGGGTAGCAAGGACTCTCAGAAAACAGTTTTAATGAGGTATGAAGATAATTGAATGAACAATCACAAATGCCTAGAGCGAACATGAGTAAAATTCAATTTTATTCTGAGTTAAGTAACATTTTTGAGTACCTACCATGTGCCAGAAATTATAGTGTCTCTATGTATTCAACTTAATGGCAAATCTGAGTTTCATGTCACAGGTTAGAAAATGGTGGTTTGAAGGGTTAAATGTTTGCTAGCTTAACTACAGAAACACTTATGAACCCCAGAATTTGGCCTTATCTCTCGCAGCCTTTTTCCACTTAGGGACTTTTGGTGGACCCTAATGAAAATAAATAAATAAATAAATGTGTTTCTGTGTGTGTTCTGTGTGTGTGTGTGTACTAGTAGAAAACAAATGGAGTTAAGCAACAATACAAGCTTCACAAAAAGTACAAACTTTATCTTCTAAAAAAATCTATGACTTTCATGCAATTTTATATATATGTGTGTGTGTGTCTGTGTGTCTGTGTGTCTGTGTGTCTGTGTGTATAAATATACACACACACATGGACAACACACACACACACACACACACACACACAGAGGGTGCCAAATGTTGTATACACACTTTAAAGAAAAAATTGTAATATTCAATTGTAATATTAAAATTGTAATATTCAATATATACTGATAACAAAAGATGAATACAAGTCACATTTGACTTCTGAAATTACAAGTGGTGCTCAAAGTGGTTACCATCAGCATCCAGAAATACTTAGATAACATCTCTTAAAATATGTATACATTTTTTGGCACCCCGGGATGAGGAAAAATTTAGATAGACACTGACAGCTGCCTGCAGAACAGGTTTGTGTGGGAAATTATGTTTCCTTTTTCTTTTTCAAGAAAACATCTGTGAATTATGAAAGATGGATTGACTTGATAACTAAAATGTTTAGCATATCTGCCAAAAATGCAAAAGGGGTTATATGTTTCATGGAGTTCTCCCTAAAAGCATCTTCTTTTATTCTTCTGTCATCTTATTTCATTAAGAGGTTGAGTAATGATTCAATAAGCCTGGCATTAATATGACCAATTATTCCTCAGGGTATATATGTGTGTTCAACATAACCAGAATATGGTGAGGACAAGCAAAAGACTCCACTTTCCAGTGGAATCATTGGGCATCACTGTTGGGTTAATATGACTATAGATATTGATATTGATTGTGAGAACAACTACAAAAGCTTGATAGGTCTGCTTGTGTCACTACATGTAGACAATGCCTGTGATATAAGTTCTGAATAAAGTTGAAACCTTGGAAAAGTATTCAGATGCTTCATCTCTACAGTATTAGCATTTCAAAATTCAGAAAACTTTTAATTTCTTACATTACCATTGGTTTAATTTAGTAGTTCATATTAATATGAGGGAAAGGCTGTCCCTAGTTGGTAGCTCAGAGCCATTTAACACACTACTCTATTGTTGATACACACAGATTCCTTTAAGAGGATTCGCAACAAGGAAGGCAGCTATTTTTCTCCATATAGGGGCCAATGTGTTGCAGATGAGCAGTACAGTCTGTATTTCTGTCAGATGGAAAGCCTATTTGCAAAATAAACAGATTGTTTTAGTTGGCAACGTTATGTCTGATTTCCATGCCTCCTTTACCACAGAGGTTCAACTCTAAGATGCAGTTAAAATGAATTGACTAGTACAATAGAATTTTCAGATACTGGCAGAAATAGAAGGCAGCAAGGCAGCCCATTCCTCTGGGTGATTGTGTGTGTGTGTGTGTGTGTGTGTGTGTGTGTGTGTGCGCGCGCGCATGTGTGTGCATGCACGCGCATGTTATCTGAAACACACAGGAATAACTTCACTAATTTTGAATGGATCTTAGTATATTGTATCTTACTTGGTCTGTTGAAAGAATGGCTGGATTCACTTCAGTTTAGTGTAGCTAGGAACCTACAAATGTATTTTCTTACCATTCATGTAGCTCTCTTGTTAAAGACAGGATGATAGACACCAAAAATTTTAATGGTAAAACTATACTCACAAAAGAAATGTCTGGCTTTCTTTTGCTCTTATAATGAAATCGAAACTCTTTAACATAACTTATGGGCCCTATATTATCCCGCCTCTGCCCACCTCTCCAGTTTAATTTTATGTCACCCCCTCTTGCCCCTCCATTCATTCACATTTACAGAGAAGCCCTTCTTATAATAGAATCTCCACAATCCTGATTCATAATTAAACTCTCGTATATAATTTTAATCTTCCCTTTTGGTAATGTTACCATATTTGTTTAATGTTCATATCCTCTATATTATTATAACTTTTTAAGACAGAAGTTATGTGTAAATTACCATCTTTTTTTTATCAGTAAGCACATTTTGGCACATAGTAGCTCTTTCATAAATACTTATTGAAATCACAAATAAGTAAATGAATCCACAAGAAAGTGAGTAAGTAGAGTTAAGTTCTGCTTTATTTTTGAAAAAAGAAAAAAAGAATGTAGGGTGACAAACTATCCTGGTTTGCCTGAATGCAGGGGAAATCATAGAATGTGGATCTTTCAGCTTTAAAACTGCGACAGTTGTAGGTAAGCTGGATGAGTTGATCACCATAGGTGTGACCCTTGCTTTGTGAGGATAGAAGTGTTGAAAAGGCATCAGATGTCTGTACATACATTTTTCATAAATGTTCCTGATAACCTACACAAAACTAAGCTAAATAACCACAGAACAAAAACAAAATTGTTTATCTCCCCAACTACAGATATTTTAAGGCCTTAGTTTTCCAAGTAGTTGCAAACCAAGTAATCATTTCTTTGTAATCTTAGTAAATAACAACGAATAGTTGTGACTACCTGTTTCATAGTTGATTCATTTATATTCACTGATTCTATGGATATCTGGGGTTGGAGACACATTCTTATTTTGTCTCCACATTGACCTAGCTTCTAAAATGTTGAAAAATATAAAAGTCATCTTCCAATAAATTAGTTAAAAAGATAATAGCTCTTTGATCCTAGAAAAAATTAGCTACATAGTTCAATAATATAAAATTATTATTTAAACCATCTTTTTTTGTAAAAAGAAGGCAAAATGAATAGTAGTCTTGATTTTAAGGACTATATCTAACTCCACAAATGCTCATAGAATGACAATAATTACCACAAGGTATATTTTCTGAAATTAGTTAAAATATTCTTGACTCAAAATATTAATTCATTTTAAAACACCTTTATTTAACTATAAAATTATTATTTGGGGTTATGGCATAGATTTTACATTTTTTGCACAATAGTGTGTGATATTAATATGTTTAAATGGCCACTTTAAGTTGAAAAATTAGATTAGTGAAATTAGTTAAAGCAGGCAAAGTAATTCTCCAGTGATTTTTAAATTTGGCATGTACTGAAGTAAGAAGCATATGTATACAGTGAAAAGACATAAAAGACCCGATACTTAGCCATCAATTAGGCCATCAAGGATAAACTTCAATATGTCTCATTTTATATAGTAACTTGAAAAAATTGCCATTTGCAACAAAATGGATGGACCTGGAGATCATCATGCTTAGTGAAATAAGCCAGACAGAAAAAACAAAGAACTGTATGACTTCACTCATATGTGGAAAAAATAATAATTTTTAATAAAATATCAATGGTAATATGATCTAATAATTTATGAGGAGAATTATATTTATATTTTTTCTATTTACTGTTTTAAACTTCAAACTTCATGAGGTAAAATACCTAGAATTTCTAGTTGTCTTTTTTAGGGCCATAATTCCAACAGATTTAAAGCTGCAGGGTTAAGATTTAATAGTATATCTCTAGACTTTAAAAATACCTGAAAATATGAAAACATGCAGGTAAGAAAGCATGTTCCTCAAATAAAAGATAGAGACCAAATTATTATTTTTTGTAGTACATCTTAGAAAGAAATGCAAAGAGGTAATAATTCTCCAGCAATTAATCCCGACATTTGGTACAAAGCAGAATTATATGGAAAAAATTTTGAAAACACATATGCCTGTTTTTACCCAAGAACTACACAATCAAAATCCTAGGATATGCTGGTTGTGTTCCCCACTGGTTAAGCCACACTGTTCAGTATTGCAAAGTCTTAGCTTTGGTGGGAAAGAAAAACACTGAAAAAAACAAAATTTAAAAAAAATTAAAAAGCAGATTAGTAATGCTATTAAACAATCCAGTTACTAGCCCATTTTTCTCTGCTCATTGGTCTTTGTTGATCACACTTCTTTAAGTCTAGGATAATGAAAACTAAGAAATCTTTGTTAGATGTATAATTAAGAAGGCTTTTGCAAACTTGAAGGGAAGAGCTTTAGAAATTAATGAGGATTGACTTCCAATTACAGAAGATAAGGAAATTAACAGAAAGGGAAGAAATGAGAGCAGTTAAAATAAACTTCTAAGAAAATGGAAAACAAAGAAATAAGCTCAGAAATATAGTGGAGCTGAGGGAGTTGCTTTTTTAAAATAATGACATCCAAAGTCAAATATAGGAAAGGTTTATTTTCAGGCATTTATTTTTATTTTTCAATTATAGTTCACATTCAATATTATTTTATAATAGTTACAGGTGTACAACATATTGGTTAGACATATAATTTATTAAACAATCCCACCGATAAGTCTAGTGTTCACCTGGAAGTATACTAGTTATTACAATTTTATTGATTGTATTTCCTATGCTGTATGTTACATCCCCATGATTATTTTGTAACTACCAATTTGTACTTCTTAATCCCTTCAACTTTTTCACCCAGCTTCCCAATCTACTCTGTCATCTGGCCACCATCAGTTTGTTCTCTATATCTATGAGTCTGCTTCTGTTTTGTTTGTTCATTTATTTTGTTCCTTAGCAGAATGGCTATCATCAAAATGTCAACAAACAACAAGCATTGGTGAGGATGTAAAGAAAAGAGAACCCTCATGCACTGTTGGTGAGATTGCAAATTAGTGAACCCACTATGGAAAACAGTATGGAAGTTCCTTAAAAATTAAAAATAGAACTACCTTGTGATCCAACAATCCCACTTCTAGGTATTTATCTGAAGTCCAAAACACTAAATCAAGAAGCATTATGCACCCCTATGTTCACTGAAGCACTATTTACAATAGCTAAGATATAGTAGCAATGTAAATGTCCATCAACTGACAATTAGATAAAGAAGAGGCTGTACATATGATGGATATCTGGAATGTACCCAGATATGTAATGTGAAAAATATCAAACACATAGACAATGAACTGTAGAATTGTACCCCTGGAACCTATGTAAATTTTATTAATAAATATCACCCCAATAAGTCTAACAACAAAAAATACAGGGACATTTATGTTTGGGTTTTTTCCAGAGAAGCTTCATATATACTATGGAATATTACTTAACCATAAAAAAGAATAAAATCTTATCATTTGCAAAAACATGGATGTGCATATGGGGTATTATGGTAAGTGAAATAAGTCAGACAGAGAAAGACAATTACCATATGACTTTACTTACATGTGGAATTTTGAACTTTTGAAATAAACCTTGAAGTAAGGTACTATCACTCAATAATAATTGTTATGTGACTTTCAATAAATTAATTTATATCTGAGCCTCAATTTCCTCACCTACAAAGTGAGTATTAAGTCAATACACACCATATAATGTTGATTTGAGGATTAAATAAGGTAATTAATGTAAAATTCTTAGTCCAGTGCCTGGCACAGAATAATGACACCATTAATGTTTGCCACCCTTATCATTTGTATTGATATTGCTATTGTCCTATTCTCAGTAATTAGTACAGGTCCTCAGCTACCTGTGAACAAACATAAGCTGAGTGAAAACATGATGTGAATCATCAGGTCCATAAAAATTACTTCTTCCCCTTTTATAATAAATGGATGATAAAAGACCCTAACTCAAAAGAATATGTTGAGAATGGAGTAAGATGATACTTATAAAGCCCTCAGCATAGTTCATGGATGTACATGTGAGCTAAGTAGAATATACTATTACTACTGTAAACCCAATCCCTCTAATGTGACTGTCATAAAAATTCCTTAAAGAGGTACTCAGTAATCTCCTATTAGTAGTTCTATTTGTGTCTGCTCTTCTCCTCAGTACTAATAAATATACTCAGTGATACATATATATTGATAATTATCATTTTTAGAATAATGTTTGAGTATTCACATATGTATATCCATACACATAGAACTCTACATTGAGAAATATAAATAAATATATGCATAAATATTTAAGGTTGATGATTTTCAAACTTAAACACACACAGGAATGATCTGAAGAATTTATCAAAGTATAGAAAGTCTAAAACACATTTTGAGAAACAATGCTTTAAAAATTCCAAAGTATTTTGGAAAAAGCAATATTTAGTTGATTGAATCTTAGAAGGTTTATCCCTTCAGTTTACTCAAATTCCTTTTTGTTGTTTTGTTTACCCAGTGAAAGCTATGTTTACGGCACTGTTTGTCCAAGATATTACTATTACATGAACTGGTACCAAGGATTGCAAATAACCTAGAAAACGTTTGCAAACATTGCCAGACTACTTCCTGCCTAGAGTGTTACCAAAGGCTCTAAAAATAAAACTGGGCTACAAAGACATTTAAGACTCTATATGGTCTTTGTTTTGTTTACTGAGGTAATCTTCTATAACAGTTAATTCATAATTTGAATGTTAATGAATTTTGGCATAAATTCCTGAACTCGAATAATACATATCAGATATTCTTATTTCTATATTCTCATGAAAATGCAATCTTGCTTCTTCTGCTCAAATTATAATGGGAAATGGGCCTTGAAGCAGTCAGAAATACATCAAAACTGAACTCACTTGACAGTTGAATCATAAAATAAGAAACTTGATGTATCACAAAATGATCTCATTGGTGAATACTGTTTATCCCTACAAAATGTAGTTGAGTGCATTTGTTTAGCTACCTTGGTTACACCCGTAGACTTGTCAGAATACCTTCTGTTTAGATTGATTCCCCTTTTTGTAATGTACCCTCTTGAAACAAATGAAGCAGAAAAATGATTTTGAGAGGTTAACTGTTTTAAAAACTCTATATCCTCTAGTATTTCTTATTTACTTCTGATGTATCTCTTCACCAATCACTTGTACATTTAGGCATCTTGGACCAAGAAGAGTACTTACCTCAGGGTACAAGGAACAATGAAATTAGTTCTTAGTTTATGAGTTTCAAAACCAAGACATTTGCAAATATTTTCTCCCATTCAGTTGGCTGTCTCTTTGCCTTGTTGATGGTTTCTTTTGCTGTGCAGAAGCTTTTTAGTTTAATATAATCCCATTCATTTAGTTTTGCTTTTACTTCCCTTGCCTTTGAGGTCAGGTTCATGAAGTCTTCCTTGAGTCCTAGGTCTATAAGTTTAGTACCTATGTCTTCTTCTATA
>PVJL010007963.1:0-71834 GCA_004026885.1 Lyroderma lyra
TTGTTAAGTCTTATTAGTTCTTTATATATTTTAGATATTAGATCCTTATCTGATGCGTTATTTGCAAATATTTTCTCCCATTCAGTTGGCTGTCTGTTTGCCTTGTTGATGGTTTCTTTTGCTGTGCAGAAGCTTTTTAGTTTGATGTAGTCCCATTCATTTATTTTTGCTTTTACTTCCCTTGCCTTTGAGGTCAGGTTCATGAAGTCCACCTTGAATCCTAGGTCTATAAGTTTAGTACCTATGTTTTCTATATAGTTTATTGTTGCAGGTCTGATATGAAGGTCTTTAATCCATTTCGAGTTAATTTTTATATATGGAGAGAGTTCACAGCTCAGGTTCATTCTTTTGCATATGTTTTTTCCAGTTTTCCCAGCACCACCTACTAAAGAGGCTGTCTTTTCCCCATTGTATGTTTTTTGCTCCTTTATCAAAAATTATTTGTCCATAAATTTGTGGGTTTATTTCTGGGTTTTCAGTTCTATTCCATTGGTCTATATTTCTGTTCTCCTGCCAGTATCAAGCTGTTTTGACTATTGATGCTTTGTAATATAAATAGAAGTCAGGAAGTGTAATGCCACCAGCCTTATTCTTTTTATGTAGTATTGCTTTGGAAATTCGAGGTCTCTTATGGTTCCATATAAATCTACTAATTCTTTTAACTATTTCACGAAAGTATGATTGTGGGATTTTGATGGGTATTGCATTAAATCTGTAGATTGTGTTGGGCAGAATGGCCATTTTAACAATGTTAAGTCTTCCTATCCATGAACAGGGGACATTTTTCCACCTCTTAAAGTCTGTTCCAATTTCTTCCAAATGTGTCTTATAGTTTTCCATGTATAAATCTGTCACGTTCTTTGTTAAGTTAATTCCAGGTTATTTCATTCTTTTTGTTGTGATAGCACAGGGAATTGACTCCCTCATTTCTTTTGCTGTGGAGTCATTTGTATATAGGAATGCTGTTGATTTTTGTATATTGATTTTGTATCCTACAACTTTACTATATTTGTTTACTGTTTCTAATAGTTTCCTGGTGGAATCTTTGGAATTTTTTATATAAAGGATCATGTCATCTGCAAATAGTGACAATTTGACCTCTTCTTTCCCAATTTGGATACCTTTGATTCCTTTCTCTTGCCTGATTGCTGTGGCTAGAACTTCCAGTACTATATTAAATAGCAGTGGTGACAGGGGGCATTCCTGTCTTGTTCCTGATTTTACGGGAATAGGCTTCAGCTTTTCCCCATTCAGTATGATGTTAGCTGAGGGCTTGTCATATATGGCCTTTATTATGTTGAGATACTTTCCTTCTATACCTATTTTATTTAGTGTTTTGATCATAAATGGATGCTGTACCTTGTCGAAAGCTTTTTCTGCATCCATTGAAATGACCATATGGTCTTTATCTTTGATTTTGTTTATGTGGTGTATCACATTGATTGATTTTTGTATGTTGAACCATCCTTGTGCTCCCAGGATGAATCCCACTTGATCTTGATATATGATCTTTTTGATGCATTATTGTATTCTGTTTGCTAATATTTTGTTTATGATTTTTGCATCTGTGTTCATCAGAGATATTGGTCTATCGTTTTCTTTTTTTTCTGTTGTCTGTACCAGGCATTGGTATTAGGGTAATGTTGGCCTCATAAAATGAGTTAGAAAGAATTGCTTCCTCTTCAAATTTTTGGAAAAATCTGAGGAGGATAGGTGTTAATTCTTCTTTGAATGCTTGATAGAACTCATTGGTATAACCATCTGGTCCCGGCTTTTGCCTTTAGGGAGATTATGTCATTTCAATCTCTTTGCTATTGATTGGTCTATTTAGATTATCCAGTTCTTCTTGGTTAAGTCTAGGCAGGCTATAAGTTTCTAGAAACTTTCCATTTCTTTAGGTTGTTAAATTTAGTGGCATAAAGCCTTCATAATATTTTCTCATAATCTTTTGTATTTCTGTAGTATCAGTGGTAATTTCTCCCCTTTCATTTCTAATTTTGGTTATTTGTTTCCTTTCCTTTCATCCTTTGATTAATCTACTCAGGGTCTTGTTATTTTTGTTGACTTTCTCAAAGAACTAGCTCTTTGTAATATTAATTTTTTCTATTGTCCTTCTGTTTTCTAATTGATTTAAGTCTGGTTTAATTTTTATTATTTTTTTCCTTCTGCTGACTTTGGCTTTTGTCTGTTCTTCTTTTTCTAGTTCTTTAAGATGGGATGGTAAAGTGTTTGCTTGTGATTTTTCTTGTTTCTTAAGATAGGCCTGTAATGATATAAATTTTCCTCTTATTACTGCTTTCACTGTGTTTCAATAATTTTGATATGTTGTATTTTCATTGTCATTAGTTTCCATATATTTTTAAATCTCTTCTTTTATTTGTTGTTTTATCCAGTCATTTTTAAATAAGCTGTTGTTTAATCTCCATGTGTATGTGGTTTTTCTTGCTTTCCTTTTACAGTTGATCTCCAATTTCAAAGCTTTGTGGTCTGAGAATACACTTGGTATGATATCTATCTTCTTGAATTTGCTGAACCTAATTTTGTGTTCTAGCATGTACTCTATCATTGGCTGTTAAGGAGGTGTTTAAGTCTCCCACATTGATTATGCTTTTGTCAGTTTCTCCTTTCTGATCTATTAGTAGTTGCTTTGTATATTTTGGTGCTTCCTGGTTGGGAGTATATATATTAATTAGTGTCAAATCTTCTTGTTGTTGTATTGTGACTTTTATCATTATGAAATGTCCATCTTTTTCTCTTGCTATCTTTTTTAACCTGAAGTTTATTTCATCAGGTATCAGTATGGCAACTCCTGCTTTTCTGTGGTTACCATTTGCTTGAAGTATTGTTTCCCATCCTTTCACTCTGAGTCTGTGTTTGTCCTTATGGCTGAGGTGTGTCTCTTGGAGACAGCATATGGATGGGTTTTGTTTTTTAATCTAGTCTGCTACTCTGTGTCTTTTTATTGATAAGTTCAGTCCATTATCATTAGAGTGATGATCAATATGTGAGGTCTTTCTGTGGCCATTACTTTTTGCTATTTTATTTTTGTTTCTTTCTTGTTGCCCCAAGACTATTCCATTTGTCTTGATACTTTGTTTTGGGTCAAAGCACCTCCTTCAGTATTTCTTGGAGTGCCAGCCTTGTGCTGGCAAATTCCCTCAGTTTCTGTGTGTCTGAGAAGGTCTTTATTCTACCTTCATATCTGAAAGATAATTTTGCTGGATAATTTATTCTTGGATGGAAGTTACTTTCTTTTAATATTTTGAATATTTGATTCTATTTCTTCCTGGCTTGTAGAGTTTCTGCTGAGAAGTCTGATGCCAGCCTGATGGGTTTTCCTCTAAAGGTTATAATTCTTTTTTCCCTGGCTGCCTTGAGAATTGTCTCTTTGTCTTTAGTTTTGGACATCTTTAGTACCATGTGTTTTGGAGAAGATCTGCTAGGGTCCAGGAATCTAGGGGACCTGTTTTCTTCTTGAATTTGGAGTTCCAGATCTTTCCATAGGTTTGGAAAGTTCTCATCTACTATTTGTTTGGTATGTTCTCTGTAGAGTGCTCTGCTCCTTCTTCTAATCCTATTATCCTGATGTTTTGTCTCATGGAGTTGGATAGTTCTTGTAGAATTCTTCAAGCCTTTTAGTTCTATATTTCCTCTCTTCCTCTTTTTGAGATGTTTCCACGTTCTGATCTTTGATATCACTAATTCTTTCCTCCATCTGGTTGGCCTTGTTTCCTATGGCAGTGATGTTGTTTCTCACTTCTTTTATTGTATTATTTATCTTTCAAATTTTCATATCTATCTTCCTTATGTTTTGAATTTTTTTGTTAAATTGTTTCTTTTGTTCCTGGATTTCCTTTCATAGGTCATTCACCTCAGCTATGGTATTCTACCAGTATGTTTTCATTTCTCTCAGAGCCTTTAAGAATGGCTACTTTAAATTCTCTGTCACTTAATTCAGAAAATTCTAGGTTTATGAAACTATCTTCTGGATATTTTTCATGTTCTTTTTGAACAGCTTCAGATTTAAGGAATTCATCTTGTCTTCTGGGTTCTTCCTCTTTGGCATGAGGGCATTATGTTTAGCAGAGCTCAGGAGCCCTGATTAATATTTTTGTGGTGTCTTGTTGTATGGCAGAGAGTAGGTGTCACTGAGGGCCAAGTTTTGGGAGAAAGGGGTGGTGTTTAAACCTCATCTCTAGTCTCCAGCTGCATTTGGAAGTGGTCCGCATCTATCCAGGGTCCCTCTGCTTCCTGCAGTTCATTGGGGAGGCTGTAGGAAAGGGGAGAGGCAAAAAAAAAAAAGCACGCTGGGGCAGCTACACCTCCTGCCCTATGCTGGGGAAGCTGGAGGATATGGGCCGAGGATGCTCTTGCTGGTTGTGGCAAATGCTATCAAATCTGCCATTCTTCCCGGGCCTGTTCCAGTGGCCAGCCATTCGGGGTGGAGTCTCCAGGCTCGCATCACATGTTGGCACCGCTCGCGTGCAAAACACAAGTCCAAAACTGTGGGCCTGATGTTATGGGTGACGTGAAGGCAGCTGGCTCGCTTCAACCACGTGCCAGGAACCTTGCGGAGGAGGCATGCACTTGCGTGCTGTGGGCTGCAAGGGTGCCAGAGCTATAGTCGCTGTCTCTGGGGCTCCACCTCAGCCTGTAGCTATTCAGAGTCCTCGCTTAGCCCTCTTGATACTCAAGAGCTTCAGAGGCTAGCCCTGAAGCTCTGTCCCCAACACCTTGCTCTAAGGCCCAGCTCCCACATGGTCTCCCACTGTTCTGCCTCTTTGGGTGGCTTTCACTCTTGTTGGAGCTTGGCCTGCCCCCTCCCATGCACTGTGCTGCTCCGGGATAGTCACCAGTGATGGAGTCCTGTCATGATCTGTCTCTTCTCCCTCCCCTCTTGCACTCACCCCCTTCTCTCCAACCTTCAGGTGTTTTCTTGCAATGCGTGGATTTCTCAGCTGTTGTTGTGTCACTCAGGGTCCTCTTTCTTGGCTCCTTGCTGGCTGTTCAACTGTGTTTGCTGAGAGAGGCATTTTGCCCTCCTCCTCTGTTCTTTTTTTAACTACATTTTATTATTTTACAATGTTATTTTTATGAAACCATATAAAATTGTAGAGTATGTTCATAAAAACTGTTCTTGTAGTGCCTTGTTTCTTAGGGATGCTAGATAATAGTTATAGTTTGTGGTTCAAACTTATTGTCCAATACTTTAATGTGGTAGTTTGAATCTACATATTTAAGAGTGTTATTGGTAGCTTGACCAAGTAGATTTTTTGATTAAATTTATTGGGGTTACACTGGTTAATAAAATTATATAGGCTTTAAATGTACAATTTTATAATGCATCATGTATGTGTTGCATTGTGTGCTCACCACCCAAAGTCAATTCTTCTTATGTCACCATATTTGAACCCCTCTACCCTCTTCTATCTCCTCTTTCCCTTACCTTCTGGTAACCACTAAAATGTTGTCTGTGTCTATGAGTTTTTGTTTGTTTGTTTTTCTTGTTCATTTGTTGCTTTCAGTTTTATATCCCATGTATAATAGAAATAATATGATTACCAACTTTTATGACTATTTTGCTTATCATGTTAATCTCAAGATCCATTTATGTTGTTGCAAATAACAGTATTCATTTTTTTTAATGGCTGACTAATATTTCATTGTATGTAGGTACCACTTCTTCTTTATCCAATTTCCACCAAAGGACAGTATAGTTGTTTTTATGTCTTTGTCATTGTGAATAATGCTATAATGAATATAGAGAGACATATATCTTTTAAAAAACTTATTGGGGTGATATTGGTTAGTAAAACTTACATAAGTCCCAGGTGTACAATTCTTCTATGTGTTGTGTTGTGTGTTCATCACCCACAGTCAGTTCTCTTTCCATCACCATATATTTGTGTCCCTGTCCCTTCTCCCCCACCCTTCTCCCCATACCCTTTACGTAACTACTAAATTATTGACTGTGTCCATGAGTTTTGTTTCTTTGTTGCTTTTAATTTTATGTCAACAGTCCAACTAAATTTTTCCATCACTTTCCCTTATTTTACTCACTCTCCCAGCCCTCCTCCATCTTAAAAAAAAGTCACTCTAACATTCTTTGTAGTATTGGTTTCGTGGTAATATATTTCTTTAACTTTTCTTTATCTGAGAAGCTCTTTATCTGTCCTTCAGTTTTGAATGCTAGGCGTACTGATACATTATTCTTGCTTATAGATCCTTGATTTTCATTATGTTGAATATTTTCTGCCAATCCCTTCTGGCCTGTAAAGTTTCTGGTGAGAAATCAACTGAGAATTGAATGGGTGACCCTTTATAAGTTACTACTTGCATTTCTCTTGCTGTTTTTATAATTTTCTATTTTTCTTTAACTTTTGCCATTTTAATTATGATGTGTCTTGGTGTGTTCCTGTTTGGGACCATCTTATTTGAGATTCTCTGTGCATCCTGGCCTTGTATGTGAATTTCCTTTGCCAGGTTAGGAAAATTTTCAGTCATTATTTCTTCAAATAATTTCTTGATCCCTTGCTTTTCCCCTGTCCCTTCTGGTATACCTATAATTCTGATATTCTTCTGCTTAAAATTGTCCCAGAAGAATCTCAAACCATCCTCATTTTTCTGTATTCTCATATCTATCTGTTTTAAATGGGTGTTTTCTGTGGCTTTTCCTGCACATCACTGCTTTGCACTTCTATAGTATCTAGTTTGGTGACTTTTATTCCATTCTTCATTCCAGTTAATGTAGTCATTATCTCGCTCTGGTCCTTTAAATGGTTTATAAGTCTTCTTTAATGCTTGTGATCTCCCTGCTGAAATTATTATTCAGTTCCTTAAGCATTTTTAGAATCATTGCTTTGAGTTCTGTTCCTGATGGGTCCTCTGTCCCTATCTCTTTAATTCTCTGGTTTCTCATATTTGCAACCTCTCTGGACCCTACCACCTGCAATTTCTTTGGTGTTTGCTGCTGATACTAAGTGGGCAGAGGTTTGTGGGGGAAGGGCATTTGTGGCTTTGTTTTCATCCTGTGGATCCAGGGGTCATGCAGGGAGTCTGGGAGCAACTGCACCCCTCTGTTCCTGGCCTGCCCTGGACACAGATTCCACTCTGAGTCCTGGGGTCAGTCCTGCATGGTGGTCCCTCAGATCATCCATGTTGTGGGCTGAGAAATGCATGCATCTCTCTCTCTCCCTCTCCCTCCGGCTGGAGCACTTGCACTGTGGCTCCTCACCACACAGCCACTTCCCCTCCTTTGGGACCTGGAGAGAATTCTGGCCACTGTGGTTTGTGGACTGGTCTGCATCTTCTGGGGCCAAAGAGAGGTGGGTGAGGTATCCCATGCCCTGCCTTTGGGCCCCCTGTCTTCTATCCTGCAGACCACATGAGGCCTGGAGTTCTCTCCCACCGCCTTCTTCCTCCTCCCTCCCCCAGCAATAGAGTTCCAAATGGGGACCCATGTGTCTTAGTTCCCACTCTTCCCTTTATTTCTTTTTGTTTAACCCTCTGCCTGCCTGCCAGTACCTTAATATGATGCGTGGGTTTCTTAACTGTGATTGTGTGATGTGTAGAGGGTCCTTGGTTGACATATAGGTTTTTTATTAGTTGTAATCTCTAGAGGAATTTTTCGGAGGTCCCACTCCTGTCGCCATTTTGTTGCATCTCTGTGGGTATGTATTATCTTTACAAATAAATGTTTTCAGGTTTTTTGGGTAGGTATCCAGAAGAGGAATTTCTGGGTCATATGGAAATTCTATCTTAACTTTGTGAGAAAGCTCCACACTGTTTTCCACAGTGGCTGTACCAATTTACATTTCCACCATCTGTTCTATTATCTCCACATGATGGTTCCTTTATCCCCCAAACCCCTCCAACACTTGCTATTACTATTCTTGCTGACAATAGCCATTCTAACAGATGTGAACTGATATCTTATTGTGGTTTTAATTTGCATTCCCAAATAGCTAGTGAAGTGGAGTTCTTTATATATTTTGGATATTAGCCCCTTATTGAATGTGTTCTTTGTAAATATTTTCTCCCATTTGGTTGGTTGCCTCTTTGTTTTGTTGATGGTTTCTTTTGCTGTGCAGAAACTTTTTAGTTTGATATAGTCCCATTTATTTGTTTTTGCTTTTACTTTCCTTGCCTTTGAGGTCAAATATATAAAATTCTCTCTGAACCAAAGGTCCATAAAGTTAGTACCTATGCTTTCTTCTATGTAATTTATTATTTTAGGTCAGATATTTAGGTATTTGATCCATTTTGAGTTAATTTTGGTGTATGGTAACAGATAGTGGTCTGGTTTCTTTCTTTTGCACATAGTTCTACAATATTCCCAGCACCATTCATTAAAGAAGCTATTTTTTTCAATGTATGTTTTTGGCTCTTTTGTTAAAAATTGTTTGCCCATATATACATGTGGGTTTATTTCTGTTTTTTTCAGTTCTGTTTCATTGGTTTGTGTGTCTCTTTCTTGGCCAATACCATGCTATTTTGATTATTGTCACTTTGTAGTATAAATTGAAGTCAGAAAGTTGATGCCTCCAGTCTTATTCTTTTTCTCAAGACTGCTTTGGCTATTTGGGGTCTTTTGTGATTTCACACAAATCTGATGAATTTTTTCTATTTCTTTAAAAAATGCTATTGGGATTTTGATTAATTTTAATTAAATCTGTATGTTGCTTTTGGGCAATATGGCCATTTTTAACTGTTGTGTCTTCTATGAACACAGAATATATTTTCATTTATTTGTGTCTTCTTCAATTTCTTTTATTAATGTGTTGTACTTTCCAGTGTGTAGGTCCTTCACATCTTTCATTAAGTTTATTCCTAGGTATTTTATTCTTTTGTTGCAATTGCAAAAGGAATTGTATTTTCTAAAATTTTATTATTAATATATAGTAATGCAATGGATTTTTGTACCTTAATTTTGTATCCTGTAACTTTACTGTATTTGTTTCTTATAGTTCTTTGGTGAAATAATTAGGATTATTTTTAAATATATAGAATCATGTCATCTGCAAAAAATGACAATTAAACTTTTTCATTCCCAATTTAGAGGAGTTTTATTTCTTTCTCTTGCCTGATTGCTCTGGCTAGGACTTCCAGTACTATATTGAATAATAGTGGTGGGTGGGACCACCCTTGCCTTGTTTCTGATCTTAGAAGAAAAACTTTCATTTTTTACCATTAAATATGATATTGTCATATATAGCTTTTATTATGTTGAAGTACTTTTCTTCTATATCCCTTTTATTTGGTGGTTTAATCATAAGTGGATGCTGTACCTTGTCAAATGCTTTTTTGGCACCTATTAATATGATTATGTAATTTTTATCCTTTATTTTGTTTATATGCCCTGTCATATGGATTGATATGTCTATGTTGAACTGTCCTTGTGCCCCTGAAATTAATCTCACTTGATTGTGATATATAAACTTTTAAATGTAATTTTGTATTTGATTTGCTAGTATTTTAAGAATTTTTGAATCTGTATTCATCAGAGACATTGGTCTGTAGTTTTTTCATTTTGTGTTATCCTTGCCAAGTTTGGTATCAGGGTAATGTTTGCCTCATAAAATGAGACAGAAAATGTTGTCTTTTGTTTAATTTTTTGAAAGAGTTTGAGAAAGACAGATATTAATTCATTTTTGAATGTTTGAATGACTTTTGCTTTTTGAAAGGTTTTTGATGATTGTTGCAATTTGCTTGCTATTTATTGGACTACTTAGATTTTCCATATCTTCTTAATTCAGTCTAGGAAGGGTATATATTTCTAAGAACTTGTTCATTTTTTCTAGATTATTGAATTTGGTAGCATATAGTCTCTCATAGTATTCTTATATAATATCTTGTATATCTGTGGTGTCTGTTGTAATTTTTCCTCTTTCATTTCTGATCTTTAAATTTGTATCTTTTCTTCTTTCTTTAGTGATTGTAGCCAAGGGTTTGTCAATTTAATGTCTTTTCAATGAACCAGATTTTTGTTGTATTAATTTTTTTCTATTGCTTTTTTGTTCTCTAGTCCATTTAATTCTGTTTCACTTTTTATTATTTCCTCATTTCTCTGGACTTTGGACTTCATTTGGTCTTTTTCTAGTTCTTTAAGATGTAATGTTAGGTTGTTAATTTGGGATTTTTCTTGTTTTGTGAGATAGGTACTTTTGCTATATCCCAGAAGTTTTGATATATTGTATTTTCATTTTCATTTGTTTTTACATATCTTTTTTCTTTTCCTTTTCATTTTCTTAAAGCCTACAGTACCTGGTATTCCCAGGCAGTCTCCCATTCAAGTTCTAACCAGGTCCAACCCTGCTTAGCTTTTGAGATCAGACATGTTCGGGGTGATATGGCTGTAGACTTCATGTATCTTTTGATCTCTCCTTTTGTTTCTTCTTTGACCCAGTCATTCTTTGTAGCATGTTGTTTATCTCCACGTATTTGTGTTTTTTCCTTTTTCTTTTTGCAATTGATCTCCAATTTTAAAGCATTATCATTGAAGAATATGCTTGTATCATTTCAGTCTTCTTAAATTTGTTGAGGCTAGTTTGTGTCCCAACATATGGTCTAAATTTGAGACTAATCCTTGTGCACTAAAAAAGAATGTGTAATTTGGTGTTCTAAGATGAATGGATCTGTAAATGTTAATTATCTCCATTTGATCCATTGTGACAATTAAGGCCAATATTTCTTTATTAATTTTCTGTTTGGATGACCTATCTATAGCTGTCGCTAGAGTATTTAAGTCCCCTACTACAATTGTGTTTTGGTCAGTTTTTTCCTTTAGTTCTGTTAGTAGTTTCTTTATATATTTTAGTGATCCCTGATTGGGAGCCTATATATTAATAAGTGTTATGTCTTCTTGATGTATTGTCACCTTTATCATGATCAAATGTTTATCTTTGTCTCTCTTACTTTTTTTTATCTTAAATCTATTTTTTCAGGTATAAGTATGTCTACACCTGCTTTTATCTGGATGTCATAAGCTTGCTATTTCATTCTTCATCTTGTTCATTGAATTTTTCAGCTTCGGAATTTCTATTGGGTCCTTTTAAAAATTTCACTGTATTTGGTAAAGTATTCATTTTGTTTATTGATTTTATTTTGGAGTTCATTAAACTGCCTGAGTTTTCTTGTATCTCACTGAGTTTTTTCAGAATTGCAACCTTATCTTCTGTGTTATATAAGTCACATATTTCCATGTCTTTAAGTTTATTTTCTGAAGATTTTTTATTTTCTTTCTGAGCTGCCTTATTACCTTGGTTGTTTATGATAGTTGAAGGATTATTTCTCTGCCAAGACATATGAGAGTGATCTCTGTATCAAGTTAACAGGTGGAGGTCATTCTTTGGTTTTCCAGTAGTTGGCACTGGAGTACTTTATTTTCTCTTGCACTATCCAGGCTTCTAGGATCTCTGCTGGGTGGTGAAAAATAACTTGTATTTCCTGTGGAGGTAGGTGTCTTCTCTGTGACAAAGTCACCTGGGTCTCAGGGTACCATCCTCATGGGAGAATGTGGTGGGTGACGGGTTTTTGAGCTCCTAAAATCCCAGTGCTGCCCTTGCAGTCAGACACAGTGCTCTGCTGCCACAGGTCTCCCAGGTACTCCTGCTGGCATCAGCCACAGAAGGTAGGAATGAGGTTGGCTAGGAGGGGCCACTAGTGTGTTTGGGGATATGTTCTCCTCTCAGTAATGGTGACTGCCAAACCTCAATTGCCTCACCTTGATATCTTCATCCTTATCACTGGGATTGACCACAGTATGCATGTGCTGCTCAGGAATTGTCTCTGGAGATGTTCTCAGAGATGTAGATATTCTGCTTTGTAACCAAACACTCACTGCTACAGTTTTTTTCTAGGGCTCGCTCCTGGAGGGTGGGGGAAGGTGAGCTCTGAAAGGGTAGCGGGAGACAGTCAGGCTCCCTGGCTTTGTTTCCTTAGTGGTGGCTGCTAGAACACCACTATCACACTTCTGTATTTGGTCTCTGCCAGGAGGTCTCTGCCCTGATTGCTGAGTTCAACCATATTACATGCCGATCACTCAGGCAGGAATGCTCAGGGTCATCAGCAGCCTGAATCCTTCCCACTCCCAAGATCCATATTGAGCTCCAGGCGGCATCTGTGGCATCTGTCTCTTTCCTTCTCCCTTTCCTCCTCCTCAATTTTCCCCAATTCACCCACCTTTAAATGTTTTGATGTGTAGATCTTTCAGATGTGTTTGTGTGTTGTGCAGGGAATTCTTTGATGAATTATAGTTGTTCAAGTTGTTGTAACTTTAAGGTGAGAGATCAAGGGGACCCCTTATGCTGCCATGCTTCTGATATCACTCCTAACCCATTTCTAATGCAGATTGTTGACTGTGAATCACCACTTGTCTAATGAGTCTATTGCCAATATCAGCGTAGCAAAAAAACAGGTATGGTCAATTCATTGAAACAACAGGGGCTTTGGAATAATAATGAGTTGGAGTACCTGCTCTAGTATGACTTGCAGCTGTGTGATTTTGAGAGTCACGTGGTTGTCTGATTTTTCTCATGTATGAAACGGGGATAATAGTAATAACTATTTATTACTCAAATTACTTTGTGAATTATATTTGCTAATGTGTGCGCAAACTTGACAGAGCATATTGGTTATTTTTATATGTTTAAAATATTTAATACATTCTAAATTAGTATGAGTTCTAGTGTTCTAATTAGTGAATTAAATTATTAAACACATATTAGGTGACTGTTTAGGTTTCAACTAAAATCATCTCTTGGGTATAAATGCATACAGTGAAGAGAAATCCAACTCTTACTCTGCCAAAAAGGAAGAAAAAGTCCATAGAAGTTAATAAGTATGTGCTCTTTCACTGCCTCAGGTGCAAACACCAGCCCATTCGATATGTAACACAGCTGGCCCAATTTAGCACTCAGCACCCGTCTTTATCTCTGCTCTATTGGAACTTGCAACATGAAGAGTCACTTCTGAAAAACTGGTTTTAATACTTCACTAAGATAATGTTCCCAAGAGTTTAGGTTCAAAAATAAACAACAATTTCATCATTTTTAAACAGCAAACAAGATTTCAATTTAGCTTTTGTTAAAGTGTCTTAGAGAAATAAGAAAGTGGTTACACACAGAAAATGATTCACTTGCACTTAGAATACATATATGTGTCACAGACTACTGTTCAGAGATAAGACAGAAGACAAAATTAAACAAAGGATGAGATGATGCTTTTCTTGGAGGATAGATCCCTCCTATTACAGAACATGCTCATGGCATAGCTCTGTGCTTCTAGGCAGAAAAACAAATTACCCTTATGTTTTAGAAGTTGTACTTAAATTAGATTTGGAGAGGCAAATCTAGGCAAGAACCGTAGATATTATAAATGATCACTGCAGGGAAAAGTATTAAGGTTGGAAAGAAAGGGCACCCTTATTTTGTTTTATTTTTCCTAATGTTTGTTGCATTATTGTTGCTTTTGGTAGTGATGGTGTATATATAAAGAAATAAAATATGTGTTTTGAACCCTAAAGTCATGCTGAGCATGTTAAAGATTGAAGGAAGAAGTATAGTAGAGCAAGTTTCAAAAACTAAACTACACTTGTTGCAGCAGTTAATTACGTGATGCAGGGAAGTGTGAAGGCTATAAGGACTGTAATGTAATGAACATGTATAATTCTTAAAGGCATTTAGAGGACATTTATTTTTTGAAAACATCATGTAGCTCCAACAAAGCAGCTATATGGACTCAAATTAATCTCTTGGATTGGTAATCAGTGTGCAAACTTTAGGCAAAAATTTAAAAAGTAGAGGCTCTGTAGTCAACATTCAGTTCCTGTTAACCAGTCTAGGTGATTAGTTTGGGAAGTTATTTAACATCTGAGCCATATTTTTCTTATCTCTAAAATGTGAATACTAATAGTACTTACCCCATGGAATTATTGTGAGGATATTGTGATACAAGTTCTTACGATTAAGTTTGTGAAATTGCTACCATGAGTTTACACTGGCAGCACTATATGAACAACTCAATCAGGTTTCATAATCTTGGTATATCTGTATCTAGCACCTGCATTTGTGTTGACAATTGGCGGTGTCTTTCTGAGTGGAGTTCATTATTGTGGTTGCATGATTTTGTGTGCCATTGTGAGAATGTTTCAATTAGAGCAATGAATAAATATTAAATTTCTTGGCAAGAGTGGAAGTGAAATCAGGGACACTTAGTCCAAGTTTATGGGGTGTGGGAAAAATGGAGTATCTCAGGTTCTCTTGCCAAGCCTCCAGTGGAAGATGACACAGCACTTGTTATATAACCATGACTTGCACTTTCCCAGGTGGCAACCATTTTCTTATTTATGTCTCTTATGAGCTCACCCTTGGCAGCCTGTCACTTTTATTCTCCTGCCTATGTAAGAGGGTAGACACTCTGGGAGAGAGAGAACTTCTGGATGCCATTTTTGTTGCTGCTCCCCTTCTGAAGTAAAGGCTATGTTTTGTTTGCCTTTGACTCCTCAATTACTCTTTGGTCTGCCTGGATACAGTGTGAACCATCCTGGCCTCAGTCATTTGCATCACATGGGGATAATCCTAAGAAGAAAATGGTAGTATACAAATGGGTAAAACGTTTTCTTGAAGGGAGCGACAGCATCACTAATGAAGAGAGGTCAGGCAACCAGTAACAAGAAGAAGTGATAAAAAAATTTGTCAAATTGTTAATAAAAATTGTTGGCTGACTGTAAGAAGCATACCAGACCAAGGAAATATTGATAGAGAAACAGGCAAATTTTAACTGAAAATTTTGGCATGAAAAAGATTTGTGCAAAAATGATTTCAAAGGAGCTCACCAATGAACAAAAGCAAAGGAGAGTTGAAGTTTCACCAGACCTTTTGAGAGGCAAGACAATGTTTTGTTCCATATTATTACTGGTGATGAAACCTGAGTGTACCAATTTGACCCTGAAACAAAGTGTCTAAGTGCACAATGGAAGTTAGCCAATTCTCCATGACTAAACATTCCATTAGTCCAAATCAAGAGTAAAAATGATGTTGTTAAAACTTTTGATATCAGGGAGAATGTTCATTATGAATTTGTACCAACTGGACTCACAGTCAACCAAGTTGACTATTTGGAAGTGCTGAAAAAGCTGTGTGAACAAGTTAGACAAAAACAACCAGAGCTTTTAGCTAACAACTCATGGCTCTTGCATCACAATGTACTCACTCACAGGGCACTGTCTGTGTGGTAGTTT
Source organism: Lyroderma lyra (assembly GCA_004026885.1). NCBI lineage: Eukaryota > Metazoa > Chordata > Mammalia > Chiroptera > Megadermatidae > Lyroderma > Lyroderma lyra. Next base: position 15,239 of record PVJL010007963.1, read on the forward strand.
TACCCAGTAAACAAATAAGTGTATTGGAACAACCTCCCTACTCACCTGATCTCACCCTCAATGACTTTTTTTGTTTACTTGAAGATAAAGGAAATATTGAAAGGGAGACATTTTGATGACATTCAGGGCACCAAGGGTAATACAATGACAGCTCTGATGGCCATTCCAGAAAAGGAGTTCCCAAATTACTTTGAGAGGTGAACTATGGGGTACTTCAAAGGTGATCATAGTGATAGTCAGCAGTGAAGTTTGTAGCACTTTTTCCAAGATGAGTTCATGAACTTGTCAGACATCATAATGTAATATATACAACATGCTTAATAGAATGATTAGCACCTAGTAAACACTTAGTAAATATTAACTGTGCACACATACACACACACACACACACACAAACACTCACACTCACAAAAGTTGTGTATCCTAATGATTATTTTCTTCTTCAAATAACCACCCAGGGAAGCTGTACACTTTAAAAATGATGTCTGTGACATTCTTTTGAGTGTAATTTATGACAGTAAATTTTTTTTTTCCAGAGGGTAGGAAGACTTTTGGGTTTTGGAAAATATCACAAATATTTTTATGTAAAGACTTTTTAATAAAATAAATAATTAAATTGGGTAATACAACTTTTGAGCAAATTAAACTAATAAAAGGGAAGAAGAAAATTGACATTAATGAATGTGCTGAGTGGAGATATGGATTTAGAGAGAATAGCTGAAATAGCTTAATTATTTTGTTGTGTTTCTAAGTTACTAATATTCTTTTTTAGCACATAATCTTGACACTTAATTGTTGAAGAACTCTGGGACTCAGTAATTGAGCCTCTTCTCTATTTATTCTCACCCTCCCTAGCTGATCTGATCCAGTCTCATGGCTTTAAATAACTTCTGTTTGCTTAACTCCTAAATTTATATCCTCAGCTACACTCTGTCCTGTGGATTTTAAATTTATATGCCCAATCATTTAGTTGACACAGATGTTGAATGAACTCCTCCAACTTATTTTAGAAATAGAGCCCCTGATATTCACTCTGCTTTCTGAACCAGTGCCTCCATCTGGTATCCTTGTCTCACCAATGGCAACTCTATTCTTTCAGTCATTCAAGGTGAAAACCTCATTTTTTCTATTCTTCAATCTGGTTAATTTCTTACATCTAGTTCATCAGCAAATTTTATTTATCATCCTGGCTCTAACCCCCCTAGCCCAAACCAGCATTATCTCTCCCCTGAATTATTACAAAAATATTTTGTGCTCCTATTCTTATTCTCTTCCTAAGCTCATTATCACAGTAATTATGTTAAAATAAAAACCCAGTCATGTTACTCCTCTGTGGCTTCCCATCTGACTCAGGTGCTGTCCTTACAATGACCTACAAAGCTCTCCGCAAACTTGTCTCCTGTTAAACCTATTGAACTTCATTGTCTTCTTATCATTTACTCACACCTCCAACACTGACCTTCTTGCTGTTTCTTGCATACACCAGGAACTACCATTTCTGGGCCTTTGCTCTTGCTTTTCCCTCTGTCTGGAAAGTTCATTCCCTGTATATTTGCATAGCTAATGTTCTCACTTCATTTAGGTCTTGCCTAAAGTCACCTTCTATGGTTACTTCATTCAGATTGCTTTACTTCTATAAGCCTTGATATATTCAACTGCAAAATAAGGTTCTTAGTTGAGCTAGATGGTTTCTAGAATCTCTTCCATCTTTGAGGGTTATGTGACTCTGATCTAATAAGGAAGATGCTAATAACAACAAACTTAGAACTTTCTGTGATAGCTAGTAAAGGTGCATTTATGTGTCTCTCCTTTTGAAGTTTGGCTTCAGTAGTTTCTGTCTTTGAGGGAAAACCAAAGCCAGACAATGGATAGAAGAGAGATAATTCCTCAGTGTTTGTCTTTAGACATCTATTATACTGTCTTAAAACATTCCCTCACCAAGTTAGCAATTTGTTTTGTATAACTTGCAGTAAGGTTGATGCCATAATATTAATTTGTATTTTTTCCTATTCTACATGTATTAATAGTAATCACAACTTCACTATGCAGACGATGAGGCAGGTTTTATTAACAATATAGAGATGAGATAACAGAGCCTCTTGACTCTCAGCTTTATGATAAATACTCTTTCCCTTCTTTTTTTTAAATTTATTTTTATTATTAGACTTATTGGGGTGACATCTTTTAGCAAGGATTACATAGGTTTCAGGCATCCAATTCTACAGTGCATTGTCAACTTATTGTATAATAAGTCCACCACCTAATGTAACTTTTCTTTTCATCACCATATATTTAGCTCCCACTCCCTCTTCTCCCACCCCTACTCCCTTCTTCCCTTCCCTACCCACTCATCTTCAAATAAACTTTAAACTATTGATTGTGTCCATGGGTTATTTGTTTGTTTGTTCATTTGTTCATTTCTTTTTTTATTTGTTGCTTTCAGTTTTATATTCTGCATATAAGTGAAGTCATATAGTTTTTTGTTTTTTCTGTCTGGCTTATTTCACTAAGCATGATGATCTCCAGGTCCATCCATTTTGTTGCAAATGGCAATATTTCATCTTTCCTTATAGCTGAGTAATATTCCATTGTGTATGTTTACCACAGTTTCTTTATCCAGCCATCTACCAAAGGGTACTTTAGTTGTTTCTATGACTTTGCCATCATGAACAGCACTGCAATTAATATTGGGGTACATAGTCTTTGCAGACTAGGTTTTCAATTGTTTTTGGTAGACACACAGAAGAGGGATTGGTGGGTCATATGGTAACTCCATTCTCAAATTTCTGAGTAACCTCCACACTGTCCTCTATAGTAGTTGTACCAATTTGTATTCCGACCAGCAGTGTGTGAGGGTTCCTTTTCCTCCACATCCTCTCTAGCACTTGGTATTCCTGTCCTGTTGATAAAAGCCATTCTAATGAGTGTGAAGTGATATCTCATTGTAGTTTGGATTTGCATTTCCCTAAAAGCTAGTGAACTTGAACATGTTTTCATATGTCTGTTAACCACTTGTATGCCTTCATGGGTGAAGTATCTGTTCAGATCCTCTGACCACTTTGTAATTGGGTTGTTTGGCATTTTTTAAATTGTTGAGTCAGATGAGTTATTTATATATTTTAGATATTGATGCTTATTCATATACATTGTTTGTAAATATTTTCTGCCATTTGGGTTGTTGTCTCTTTGCTTTCTTTCTCTGTGCAGAAGCTTTTTAGTTTGATATAATCTCATTCATTTATTTTCATTTTTACTTCCCTTGCCTTTGAGGTCAGGTTCATAAGTTCTTCCTGATCCTGTGGTCTAGAAGTTTAGTAGCAATGTTTTCTACTATACAGTTTATTGTGTGAATCTTATGTGAAAGTCTTTAATTCATTTTCAATTAATTTTAGTATATATGACTTCGCAGTTCAGATTTGTTCTTTTGCATGTGGTTTTTCAATTTTCCCAGCACCATCTATTAAAGAGGCTTACTTTTCCCTATTGTACATTTCCCCCTCCTTTATAAAAAATTATTTGTCTATATATTTGTGGACTTATTTCTGCGTTTTAAAGCTGATAGTTGCTTATTTATTTTCCATTCAGATGATCTGTCCATGGCTGTTAGGGGGTTTTTAGGTCCCCTACTATAATTGTGTTTTTGTCATTTCTCTTTTTAGATCTGTTAGTAGTTGCTTTGCAAATTTTGTTGCTGCTGGATTGGGGGCATATATATTAATAAGTGTCATGTCTTACTGTTTCACTCACCCTTTCCTCATTATAAAATGTCCATCTTTGTCTCTTGTTACCTTTTTTTATCCTGAACTTTGCTTCATCACATATCCATATGGCAACTCCTGCTTTTCTCTGGATGCCATTTGCTTGAAGTATTGCTTTCCACCTTTTCACTCTGAGTCTGTGTTTGTCCTTGTGGCTGAGGTCTGTCTCTTGGAGACAGCATATAGATGGGTTTTGTTTTTTAATCCAGACTGCTACTCTGTGCCTTTTTATTGGTGAAATAAGTCCATTTCCATTTAGAATGATGATTTATATATGATGATTCTGTGCTTTTTTTTTCCTTTTTCATTGCTCCCACTCTTATTTATTTTGATTTTTTGTTTCAGGTTGAAGAGGCTCCTTCAGTATTTCTTAAAATACCAGCCTTGTGCTCTGTATGTCTGAAAAGGTCTTTATTCTTCCTTCATATCTAAAGGATAATTTTGCTGGATAAATTATTCTTATTTGGTAGTTTCTCTTTTTCAATATATTGAATATTTAATTCCATTTTCTTCTGGCTTGTAAAGTTTCTGCTGAGAAATTTGATGATAGGTTGATGGGCTTTCCTTTAAAGTCTGTAGTGTTCTTTCCCCCTGGCTTTCTTGAAAATTCTTTGTTCATGATTTTTGACATCTTCAGTATAATGTGTCTTGGAGAAGGTCTACTGGCATCCAGATAACTTGAGGTCCTATTTTCTTCTTGAATTTGGGGTTCTAAATTTTTCCATAGGTTTGGCAAATTCTCATCTACTATTTGTTTGAGTAAGTTCTCTGTAAAATTCTGTTCTGTACCTTTTTTAAAATTCCTATTATTCTAATGTTCTTTCCAATGAGTCAGATAGCTCTTGTACAGTTCTTTCAGTTCTTTGACTCTGAAGTTCCTATCTTCTTTCTGTATTGTTGTCATGTTCCAATCTTTGATATCACTAATTCTTTACTCCATCTGGTTGGACTCGTTTCCTATGGTAGTTAGTTTATTTCTCAGTTTTTTATTGCATTGTTTATCTCTATTTGACTTTTTTCTATGTTAAAAATGTTCTTTTTGTTCACAGATTTTTTTTCCTGAGATAATTTATTTGTGTCTGGGTACTCTGCCAATATACTTTCAGCTCTCTGAGTGTCTTAAGAACTGCAGCCTTTAATTCTGTATCACTTAGATTATATATTTCCAGATCTACAAGTTTCTTTTCTGGAGATTTTTTATTTTCTTTTTGAGTAGCTTTAAATCCTAAGGTACTCATTGTATTTGATATGTTTCATTTTCTGGGCATGAAGGCTTTTTCCATGGCATATATAAAGAGATCTTCCTTCTCTTCCCCTTTTCCTTCCTTCCTTCCTTCCTTCCTTCCTTCCTTCTTTTCTCCCTCCCTCCCTCTTTATTTTCTTTTCTTTTTTCTTTCTTTTCCCAGTTAGTGTTGCTGTAGCATCCTCCAAAGTTTTTTTCTTGCTCATTTGAACACCTATCTCTGGGAGGTTTCCTGCAAGGTGGCCTTCCCTTCTTTAGATCCAGTCACTTTGGTTTTGATGTTCCTCCTGTTTTGGAAAATTTGGTGGATGAGATCAGTGCATGCAAAAGCTGCTGTGTCTGTATTTTGGAGTTTTTCTGAGCTCTACTGCTGGTTTCCTTGGGTATGGCATTTGTTGGAAAGGTTGCAGTTTTGTTTGCCATTTCCTCCCCACAGCTGGCTGTAGAGCAGACAGTAGTGGAATTGAGATAGTGAGCTTTGAGAAAGAGTTAGGGAAAGCAGCCAGGTTCAGTGTCTCTGGTTTTTGCTGGGTTCAGGGGTGATGTGGTCTATGGCTGTGTTTTTTTCTATAGTAGCTCCCCTGGTTGCTGACTTCACTGCAACAGTAGTCTGTTTGTCAGGGATGCTTGAGTGGATTGGGCATAGGGTGGGCTGGGAGTGGGCTGTGATCAGATAGTTCATGGTCTGAGTGCAGGCCACCATGAGCCTTTCTCCTGATTCCACATTTTACCCAGGCTTTTCTTCATTCTAGTCAGTGTTTCAATAGCAACTGGCTCTCAGTTTCAAACTTGCCCAGAGCTGATTTGTGGTCATGGTGCCATGCTGCAATTGGGGGGCCTGTTCTTGCCCAGGGCACTTCAGATGCTTTGTTTGTACCCTGGGTATGGATCTCTGGCTGGGGACCTAGTGTGCTGCTGCTCAGTTAAGGTTTCAATTCTTTCACAGTCTCACAGTGTTTCAGCTCCTCTCAACCTCCACTCTTTCACCACTCAGCCTCTAACCCACTCAGATCATGTTGCTCTTCAGCCAGTATCCCCTGGTTCCCTCCTCATTCTTTCTATCAGCCCCCAGTTGGGTCACATTCTGCAGCCCCGTCTCCACTCTGCTCTCTCCTTCCTCTTTCATTTGTCCTTCTTCCTCTGATCTTCAGGTGTACTCTTGTGATGTGTGGATCTCTCAGATGAGGCTGTGTCACTCAGGGTTTCCTGTGTTAGGTCCTGGTTGTTCAATTGTATTTTCTAGGAGAGGTTTGAGACATCTCCTCTCTCACTGCTATCTTAGGTCCTCTTCTTTCTCTACCTGCCTTTATTTTTTATATTACATGGCTGGATACTTTCTGGACAGCCTGTATATACATACATACATATATAATACACATACATACATATACATATTCATACATGCGTGTGTATGTGTGTGTGTGTATACACATACTGAGGGTGCCAAGACAATGTATATGCATTTTAAAAGATGTCTATGTATTACTTTTTGAAGTTGAATTGAATTACAATAGCAATGTGTAGTATGATGTTTGCTCAAAAGATGACATTAATCAAATGAATGCTCTACCTTTATTAAATTTATCTGGGTAAATTGGTTAGTAAAATTATATAAGTTTCAAGAGTACAATTCTATAATACATCATCTATATATTGCATTGTATTTTCTACCAAGGGTCAGATCTTCCATCATCATATATTTGATACCATTTGCCCTTTTTTTTTTTTTTTTTTCTTTTTGGTATGTGGGTAGTAGCTCCCTGACTGGGAATCGAACCCAGGCCGCAGCGCTGACAGAGCCAATGCCGAAGCCTTAAGCCACTACACCATCAGGGAACTCCCCCATTTGCCCTTTTAAGGCACCCTCTCTTCTCCTTTACCTTATGGTAAACACTAAACTGTTTTCTGTGTCTCAGTTTTTGTTTCATTGTTTGTCTTGTTTATTTGTTGCTTTCAATTTTATATCCCACATAGAAATGAAGTCATATGGTTCTTAACTATTTCTGTCTGACTTATTTAGCTTAGAATGATAATCTCAGGATACATCCATGTTGTTGTAAATCAAAATATTTCATCTTTTCTTATGACCAAGTAATATTCCATTTATGAATCTACCACATCTTCTTTATCTAATAATCTATCACAGGAAACTTCAGTTGTTACCCTGTCTTTGTCACCATGAGTAATGATGCAATGAACATAGGGGTACATATATCTTCACAGATAAATATTTTCAGATTTTTGGGTAGATACCCAGAAGAGAGATTGCTAGGTTGCATGGTAATTCTCTTAATTTTTTGAGAAATCTCCATACTGTTTTCCATAGTAGCTGTACCAATGAACATTCCTACCATCAGTATATGAGGTTTCTTTTTTCTCCATAACCTCTCCAACACTTGCTATTACTTGTCTTGTTGATGATAGCCACTTTAACAGGTGTGAGGTGATAGGTATCTCATTGTAGTTTTGATTTGCATTTCTCTAATAGCTAGTGTAGTGGGCCATCTTTTCATATATTTGTTGGACATTTTTACATCTTGGGAGAAGTGTGTGTTTGGGACCTTTGCCCATTTTTAAATTGGATTGTTTGTTTTTTTGTTGTTAAGTTGTATGAGTTTTTTATATTTTTTGATATTAGCCCTTTATCAGCTGTGTTGTTTGGAAATATTTTCTCCCAGTCAGTTGGTTGCCTCTTTGTTTTGTTGATGGTTTCTTTTTGCTGTGCAGAAGCTTTTTAGTTTTCTACAGTCCCATTAATTAAAAAAAAATTTTACTTCCCTTGCCTTAGAGATAAAATTCATAAAATGTTTCCTTTAACCTAATGTCCATAAGTTTAGTACCTTTGCTTTCTTCTTTGCAGTTTATTGTTTCAGATCTTATATTTAGGTCTTTGATCTATTTTGAGTTAATTTTGGTATATGGTGACAGACAGTGTTTTAGTTTCATTCTTTTGTACATTGCTTTCCAATATTTTCAGTACCATTTATTGAAGAGGTTTTCTTTCCTTTATCCTATGTATTTGGCTGTTTTGTTGGAAACTATTTGTCCATATAGGTATGGGCTTATTTATGGGTTCTCAGTTTCATTGGTCTGTGTGTCTGTTTTTCTGCTAATACCATGCTGTTTTAATTATTGTTACTTTGTAGTATAGATTGAAGTCAGAGAGTGTGATACCTCTGGGCTTGTTTTTTTCTCCTTCTCAGGATTGTTTTGGCTATTTGGGGTCTTGTTTGATTTCACACAAATCTGATAATTGTTTTTTATTTTTTAAATGTCATTGAGATTTTGATTGGGATTACATTAAATTTGTATATCGCTTTGGGAATTATGACCATTTTAACTGTGTTAATTTTTCCAATCCATGAATATGGATAATTATTAACCAATACAGAATTTTTAAAGACAAGAATCCAAAATCAACATTGCAGAATCAGAAAGTTTATCATAGCATGGAAAGCATAAATAAATTACATAGACTGAGCCTACCATCATTAATATTTAGAATACCATTGAGTTCAAGATCATCTTATTGAAATAAGTTTTACTAAGCTCATCCGGGCTAGGTTTGGCTTCTGGTCAGACGGGACTAAGACTGGGGCACAATATATAGGATTCCAAGATCAAATGTGTTAAATAATTTTAGGGTTGAACCATGTCTCTTTTCCTGGGAAAGGTGGATTCTTTAGTTATACTTTTAAAATGCCATCATTTTTAATAATAAGATCTAATATGTCACACTGAGGAGAAAGTTGAGAAAACTGAGTGCAGTAAGTATGTATGCACAATTGTCTTTGGATTTTTATTACTGAAAAGTAAAAACCCCTACCTTAAGGTATTAAGTGTCTAGGGCATATGCATCATAGGAGTGTTTATAGCTGAAGCCCCAATGGCATGGAGAACCTTTCTGGCAAGGAAATAGATTCAACCTTCCTCTTGACCCCAGCACCTGGGAGAGAACGCAGCCTTCAGAGCAGAGACTTCCACATATGAAGTTCAGGTTAGACTTGCCTAAACCAGCAGGTAGATAAACCTAGTCCAAAATTTAATGAGTAAGGCAAGCTGTAAGAATTTGGCAAAGCCTATTAGAATGAAACAAATCATCAGTATAAATCAATAGGTAAAGAACTTTGAATAATTTTATATACCAAGACTGATCATATTTAAAAAAAGTAGCATCAATCCTAAGGTAGCATACTTGTAGCACAGAGATACTAAGCACATCTGGGACACCCAGAAGGATGGTCCCAGCTGACCCAAGTGAGTTTGTGCTCTTAGTCATACTAATGCACAAACAAACATAGGTGTGTTTTGTTTTCCATTATATTCAGAAGGCCTGAAATTCAATTTCAGAAATTCATTGCTTATTATTTATATTTGTATTTATTTTTTTTCTCTATGAGTATGGGTTTAATAATTTCCAATGAGTATTTCTGGCCTACTCATGGCCGTCATCTAAATGAACTTTTTTAGGCATTGTTATATTTAGATACCTAGACTAGGTAGACCTTGAATGTTCTTAATAATTGTGGAGATACTCATATTTAACAATGCTGTATTAGCAGATCCAATTTCTGTTTTAGTAGCTATTTATAGCTTACTATTCTCTGAGAGATACTGGTTAGAGTCCACCTTTCTATACATTGCAACTAAAATTATATGCTATCAGAATAATAACATAATCTTAGGTTCTATTATAATCTTTGCTATATAACTAAAAATGTATTTTTGAACATTCTTATAAACATTTTTATGTTATTATAAAGACAGTTTTTCAGAAGCTATAAGATATAGATTAATATGTCTCTTCAACACACACACACACACACACACACACACACACACACACACACAGACAGAGAGAGAGAGAGAGAGAGAGAGAGAGAGTGAGAGAGAGAGAGAGAAAGTAAAATGAACTCTTGGACAGGAAACCATGGTAAAACATAAGCTCATGTGCCTTAGAGCTTCTCCATGTATCTTCCTTTCTCTTTATCAAGACCTAACTAAAACTGACATTGAGTTAATACTTCTACCCAGGTGACTCATTGTCTGGTAACACAAATCTAACTATGTTATTAATTGACATAAAGCCTTCAATGATTCTTCATCACCTATAGGGCAAAGCACAATATCCATCATGGACCATATAAAATTTCATCTTCTGCCATTCTTGCCTCATATTTTATGCTTTAGCGGCAGCATGCTGCTTCTGGGGCCTTGCATACATCATGCTCTATTTCTTCTTTTTATTGGTTTATGCTTTTCCCTCTGAAATATATTCATCTCATTTTCTTCTGGCTATTCATACTAAAGCTTAGTTCAAGTGTCACCTCTTTTTAGGAAGCCCTTTAAAATGATGCTTCTACCATGTTCTTCTTTACCTTCTTTGAGTCTCATGTTCTCAACTTGTTGCATGTGGTATCCCTCTGAGTTTCCATCAGACTCAATGCAGACCAGTATAAAACACATTTTATTTGTTTGTCTATCTCCTCTAAGACTCTAAGTTCCTTGAAAGCAGAGGATCCTTATTTCTTATTAAATAGCTCAGTTCATCTAGCTCAATGCTTGCTACATAGCACCTGACATAACTATTAACTATTTATTTAATTAAATGATATTGTCATGCAAAAAATAGCAAAGAATCTTAAGAAGCCAAACAGAATTTGTTATGACAGAATACATATTCTAGTTCAGTTTTAAAGTTTAGTGAAAATAATAACTTTGATTTGGCCTAATTTCCATTCACATGGGTTTACATTGGCAAACAAGCGGTGCAAAGGAAGTAAGAAATAAGGAGTCAGATAAATGAATGGTTTTCATATACCTCCTCAGGTTCTCAATGCCTCAGTGTCTTCTCAGTTCTTCAAGGAATTGTGCTCAAAGTTCACAGGTGAAGCTGGATTGCTGGGAGCTATTGTTCACTTTGACTTTGATGGCAACAGGCTGAGCAAGCAGCCTCAGCACACAGCCATCTATCTACCACAACAAATAGCAATTACTGCTTTGTCATAGACACACATTTTTGGGTTCTATTTGTCAGTGTGTCATCAGGACAATCACTGGCCTGTCCAAAGCCCAACTATTAATACATCTTTTCAAATGTGGGCAGAATGTAGACTGTGTCATCAAATTCCAGAACAAATAATATCTGAAAAGCAGTAATTATATCCAAAGTTCTCTGTAGCTGTAGGTCTGCCACAAACCATACAGATATTTTACTAAAGGTATTTCATAACATTATCCATGAGATTTACCATGTGCATAGAATGTGCCAAGATCATGTTCCAGTTACAAAAATCTATAATTAAAATTACCTTCTTGATTCCAGAAACTAAGAAGATGTTAAACAAATTATAAATCTCAAGAAAATAGTATAAGTTCAGATTGTGGTTACAGGGAATTTGTTTGGATAGTTATTAAATAAAAGCTGTAGAAATATAAAGAAAGGCTTATAGGCAGAATTTCCCACATGCCATAGGAGAGGGAACATTTTGTATGTTAGGAAATGGTATTATACATCCCCCAACCCTGAAAAGTGTGTGTGTGTATGTTTGGGGAAAAAAGTGGTAACCTCTGGTTAAAAATCTATACTTTTTGACTATATAAATCATCCTTTTTGGAATACTTAAAGTAACACTGGAGTGTATATTCTAGATAATGCAGTGTGATTCATGCTGTCTCATTGGAATTATGTAGGTTTTTTTCTGTTTTCAGGCACTTAATTCTGGTCTAGCCACACACTAGATCATTAGTTACATTATTTTGAACTTCTAGAAGTTTTGCAGGTTGAATAAAGTTAGCTAGAAAAATTAATCTATAGGATTTAATGTGTACTTAAAAATCTATGTCAAGCTATATCGGGATTTCAAATCTTTCTCTCTGACATCCTACAAAATTTGTTTCCTTTTTTTTAAAATTCATTTTTATTGTTAGACTTTTTGGGGTGACACCTGTTAGCAAGGATTACATAGGTTTCAGGCATACAACTCTACAGTGCATTGTCAACTTGTTGTGTAATAAGTTCACCACCTAATGTGTCTTCTCTTTCCATCACCTTATATTTAGTTCCTCCTCCCTCCTCTCCCACCCCCTCCCCTTTCTCCCCTCCCTGATCCACTCATCCCCAAATAAACATTAAACTATTGATTGTGTCCATGAAGATTTGTTTCCTGATTCCTCCCCAACCAGTACCCTCTGTTCTACTATGCTTCTTATTACTTCCAAGTTTCCCCCAGCCCCCACTGTCCTGAGAGCATGTCCTGAGAGTTGTGCTAATTTTTCCCTGTTCCTTTGCTCATGCTCTTTCCCTGAAACTGGGCTCTTCCTTCTTTTTCTGCTTTACATATGTAAGGTCTGGGAATTCTTCAGGTCACAGTTCATTTGCCACTTCTATCAATCTTCAAGTTCTCAAACTTATTAATTTCTCTCTCTTTGAACTATTAAAACAGTTGTGTGTTTTGTTTATTTCACCTTATATTGTTATAATTACTAAGTGTTTTGGGTGCTTGTGTTGGCTTTAATAAATCTCCACAGCAACTTCCATCCTTGAGATTTTGATTCTAGATTGTCTCCTTAAACAAATAGTGAGCTCTATAAAACGGAGAGATTCATTTTTTGGGAACCACATATGATGTCTAGAACAATACAAAGCACAAAGATGCCTAATAAGTATAGTATAAATTGCCAAAAGAATTGAAATTGAGATCTTAAAAATCTATTGAGACATCTGCTTTCATGAAGAAGATATAGATAGGTATTCAGAATGAAACAATTTGTAGTCAATGAATAAAATTTACATTGATATCTAAATTGTTTTGCCAATCTACTTATACTTTAATACCCATAGAATGAGAAAATGACTGATTAAACAGATTCACAAATTGAAATCTCGTCAGCATTCTATATGGAAGCTGAATTCTAAAAGCAACAGCTTACATTAAATCACAGAACCATAGAACCAAAAATCCTGGTTAGACTAGTTATCACACATACATTTGATTTTATTTGTCTTCTCTTCTGAAGGAATTTATTTGGAAAAGGATAAAAATGTCATATGGGCACAAGGGAAAAAACACAATAGAGAGAGTTACCTGGCATAGAAGATGAAACAGGGCAACTATTAATTTTTGCCATTGGAAACTAAATCACCTCAGTCAGAAAAATTTAAAATTCAGGCGTCAGTTTGAAAGGTGGCCCTTATGGCAGTATTCCATGGACCTGCCTTTTGTTCTCAGGGTCATAATGATGGACCCAAGTTTCGTCACCTGTAATGATCTTCTTTAAAAAATTCTCACCTTCTTTTTCAAAAGATTCAAAAATATTGAAGGAACTTTCCCTGCTGTTAAAAATTTAAAAACATTATGCTGTTTGAACCAAAAATCTTTATATTCTTCCACTTCGATGTGCACTGGGTGAAAAATGTAAGCAACTATATGTGCAAGGTCAAGAATGATGGAGGTGAGACCCTGTGACTACACAGAACTGGTTATATCCAGATATGTCTAATGTAACAAAAAATATTAACAGTGGAGGCAAATTTATCAGCCTGTCCTTATAGCTAGCACAATAATATAGGTCTAAAGCTTAGATGTTGTCTTTTATTATGTCCTATCTTTCCTTCTGTCAGTCCCCAGAGGGTTAAAGCTAAGCCCACTGTAAAGGGTTAAAGCCAGGCCCGCGGCCCAGGCTTGACCTTGGTATAATCAGTCCCTGTCTGGGGTTGAGGGATTCCTGGGGTTGACAGTTACTGTGCATGTACCACCTTATGTAACCATGAAACCTAAACAATTGCTACTGGGCAGATGCGGCAAGATGCCACTTTTGTTTGAATACGTATATATAGTCCCAGGTGCGCAATAAAGTAGCTTGCTTGCTGGTGTGCTTATGGTCCCCCATGTCGACTCCGCGTGGGTTTTTTCAATTGGGTGTACCACCACCAAGACCTGCCCTGTCTGGAAACCTTGGCAATGACACCTTCCAATAGACTTCTTTCTCTAAACAGAGTGTCTCCATGCAGACATTTGAGTAGCCAAACAATTGCACTACTAGTGGTCAGCTGTGTCTTTTCAGGGTTTATTGTAAAGGAGTTGCCAGCACAGTTGTACATTACTTTGCATTGCTTCTTATTGTTCTGGCTTAGTTTTCCTAACTCTTACTCCTTGGGGATTGTATACCCCAAATAAATCTTCAGAGCTTCATCCTGCCACTGGCTGTTTATCCAGGGAATTTTGGCAAGATAATATAATAAGGACTTGTTTTTATGTTTGTCTCTTCTGGGAGACTGTAAGCCCCTTGAAAGCAGAAACCATGTCTTATTTTTTTTATATTAATATCTATCTCAGTACCTGACTTGAAATAGGCCAAAGGTCCATGTTCACAAGACAAATGTCTAATTGAAAATATAGAAAATCAGAAAATAAAAATGTTCATTGTAAAGTAAATCTCTTCAAATATTATTATTAAACAACTCTTTAATCTCATTGGCTAATATTGAAAAAAATCTCATTTATATGAAATATGATGTGCTCTTTGAATCACAAAGAAAGAAAGAAAAAGTTTTACTAAGATAATTCAAAGCTCCAGTGGTATATTTGCCATTTTCTTGTTGCCACTACTAACAAGAAAATGAAGACTAAAAAATTCAAAATCTGCAATATATTTAAACATCTTAGGATTTGGTTGTCTCTGAAAGTTAAAGGATAATTAGTTATCAAATAATAAGCATCTAAGAGCTTTGACAAGAAATAAAAGCAGAAGGCCTGTTATATTTATAAAAAACACATAAAAAGACCTAAATAAAGCCAGATTGAGAATAAAGCAAATAATTGGCCCTTACTGTTGAATTTGCAATAAACCACAGATGCCAAACATTCATCTCACTTAACTTGTCTAACTTTAAACTCAAAGTGCTTTAAGTATTTTCCAAATTGGATTAATGATGCTGAAAGAAATTCTACAATTACTCATAAGAGGATGGTGGGAAGATTGTAAACTCTGGGTAATTTATGAGTGAAAATATATCTTGATCATGAATGCTTCATGTCTGAGGCTGTGAGACATGGTGTGAGCTCTGTGAGACTGCATTCAAGTTTGGGCACAGGTTAGACAATGTGTATGTTATAGGAATTTACACCTCTAATTTGAAAATTGTCTATTCTTTTAACTTTCATTTCCAGCTTTGTTTAAATGTATTTGTTCATATATATTGAAGGAGTGTTAGAGACCAAAAGAAAGAATATTAATAGTAATATGACACTTCAAGAGAAAAATAGCACTTAAAAAAGGTATATGGAAGTGTTCCAAATTTTAGAATATTGAGTTTAAGCATTTAAGGAAATATAACTTTTTAAGTAAAAAACGGAAGTAAGAGAGGTCCAAATGGGAAATAGAAGGAAAGAAAGATACCAATTTTTATTGAGCAAGAAGTTTTGCATGTATTATCTCACTGAATTTTGATAACAATTAATCTTCTGGAGTAGATGTGATTTTGCCATTGCATACCTCAGGAACTGAGGTTCAGTCAGTTTCACTTTAAAGGCCACCTAGTTAGTAAGTGGTAGAGCCAAAATAAAAACCCAGGCCAACTGATAACCAGAACCCTTGTCCTATTGATTATATCATGCTGCCTGTTTATCACTAACTGTTGGCAGAATTTAAGGTTCTTATTGTTTTTTTTCTTTTTGTTTTTGAAATTAAATTT
Source organism: Lyroderma lyra (assembly GCA_004026885.1). NCBI lineage: Eukaryota > Metazoa > Chordata > Mammalia > Chiroptera > Megadermatidae > Lyroderma > Lyroderma lyra. Next base: position 30,936 of record PVJL010007963.1, read on the forward strand.
ATTGGCATAACTTTTAGTAAAATTACATGGGTTTCAAGTGTACAATTCTATAATACATTATCTTTTCTGTATATTACACTATATGTTCACCACCTAAAGTCAATTATTTTGTTACCATACGTTTGACTCCCTTTGCACTCTTCTACAACCTCTTCTCCCCACTTACCTTCTTCTGGTAATGACTAAACTGTTGTCTGTATCTATGAGTTTTTGCTTGTTTGTTTATCTTGTTTCTTTGTTGCTTTCAGTTTTATGTCCCATATATGAATGAACTCACGTGCTTCTTAACTTTTTCTGTCTGACTTATTTAGACTTAGCTTAGCATGATAATCTCAAGATCTATCCATGTTGTCATAAATGGCAGCACTTTATATTTTTATGGCTAAGTAATACTCTATTGCATGTATGTACCACATCTCCTTGATCTGATCATCCACCTAAGGACACTTCAGTTGTTTCATGTTTTGGTCAGCGTGAATAATGCTGCAATGAACATAGGGGTACATACACATTTTCAGATCAATGTTTTTGGATTTTTTTTTTTGGTAAATACCCACAGGAGGGATTGCTGGATTGTATGGTGATTTTATTTTTAATTATTTTGAGAAGCCTCCATGCTTTTTTTCATAGTGGCTGTACCAAATTTACATTACAACCAGCAGTATATGAGTGTTCATTTTCCCCCTCAACCTCTCCAAGACTTGCTATTACTTGTCTAGTTGATGATAGCCATTCTAACAGGTTTGAGTGAGATAGTATGTCATTGTGGTTTTGATTTGCATTTCTTTATTAGCTAGTGAACTGAAGCATATTTTTATATGCTGGCCATTTGCATGTCTTTTTGGGAGTACTGTGTGTTTTGGTACTCTGCTCATTTTTTAATTGGATTGTTTTTGTTGTTGTTGTTGAGTTGTATGAGTTCTTTATACATATTGCACATTAACCCCTTATTGGAGGTGTTGTTTGCAAATATCTTGTCCCATTTGTTTGGTTGCCTTTTTATTTTGTTGATGGTTTCATTTGCTGTGCAGAAGCTTTTAGTTTGATATAGTTCCTTTTATTTGTTTTTGCTTTTCCTTCTCTTGTCTTTGAGGTCAAATTCATAAAATTCTCTCTAAGACCAAGTTCATAAGTTTAGTACCTATGCTTTCTTCTATGCAGTTTATTGTTTCAGGTCTTGTATTTAGGTCTTTGATTTATTTTGAGTTAATGTTGGTGTATAGTGACAGATAGTGGTCTAGTTTTATTCTTTTGCATGTGACTTTCCAATTTTCACAGTATCATTTATTGAAGAGGCTTTCTTCTCTCCATTCCATGATATTGGCTCCTTTGTCAGAAATTATTTGCTCATGTAATGCGGGTTCTCAGTTCTGTTCCATTGGTCTGTGTGTCTGTTTTTCTGCCAACACTATGCTGTTTTGATTATTGTCACTTTGACACCAGAGAGTGTAATACCTCTGGTCTTGTTCTTTTTTCTCAAGACTGCTTTGGTTATTTGGGGTCTTTTGTGATTCTGCACAAATCTGATAATTCTTTCATCTTATTACCTTAAAAATGCCATTGATATTTTGATGAGAATTGCATTAATTCTTGTATTGTATATTGCTTTGAGTAATATAGCCATTTTAACTATGTTGATGCTTCCAACATGTGTACACAGGATATCTTTCCATTTCTTTGTGTCTTCTTCAATTTATTTTAATAATGTCTTATAGTTTTCAGTGTATAGGTAATTCACATCCTTTGCTATTCTTAGATGTTTTATTCTTTTGTTGCAATTGCAAAAGAAATTACTTTTTTCATTTTTTTCTGAAATTTTATTGTTAGTGTATAAGATGGCAATGAATTTTTGTACATTGATTTTGTATGTTGCAACTTTACTGTATTTGTTTATCGGTTCTAATAGTTTTTTTTTTTTGGTGGAATCTTTAGCGTTTTTATATAATAAATGTCATCTGCAAAAAGTGACAATTTAACTTCTTCATTTTTAATTTGGATGCCATACATTTCTTTCTCTTGACTGAATTGCTCTGGCTAAAATTTCTAATACCATGCTGAATAACAGTGGTGAGAGGGGGAATTCTTATCTTGTTCCTAACCTTAGAGGAAAACCTTTTTGTTTTTCACCATTAAGTACAATATTAACTGTGGGTTTGTCATATATGGCCTTTATTATGTTGAGATACTTTTCTCCTATATCCATTTTATTGTTTTTTAATCACAATAGATGTTGAATATTGTCAAGTGCTTTTTCTGCATCTATTGATATGATTATGTAATTTTTATTCTTTACTACCCTTAATGTGCCCAATCTCATTTTATTGTTTTTTATTAGATGCTCCATTTTTATTCATGGTGCAGCTATGAATCTACAAGCCTTTTTCTCTCTGTCATTAATTATTGATTTTAACATAAACTAGATTGGCTTAGCAATTGGTCCAAAAGAATGAGAAGTAAGGCTTGTATACTGTGGTATTGGTATTTAGGGTTCTCCAGAGAAACAAAACAAATTGAACCAACATAGATGTTGTTTAGTAAACCATCAATGTCTTCAGGGTGGTGCTGAGTTAAGTAATAAAAATAAGAGTGATAATTGAAGTCATGCCTTTAAATTCTGCCTCTTGTTTATACCTTTACATTCACGTGATTGTACTTTGATACAGTATAATGTAAAAAACCATGAACCAATAACTCAATGAAAAAGCCATAAAAATAGTTCACTTGGAAAAATCTACTCAATTATTCTGCTTTCTGAATGCTTGTTTTGTGAATGTATTTTTATGAAAGTATTCTCCACCAATGGAATGTCCAGTCACCACTCATTAGCAAAGTGCTTTGTTTTCTAGGATGGAAGTTGTGTCATACGTGGGAAATGCTCTATATTTCATAAAATCTTGCAAGCAAACACTGAGGTGCTATTAGTAAGAGAGAGAGAGAGAGAAAGAGAGAGAGAGAGAGAAAGAGAGAGAGAGAGAGAGAGAGAGAGTGTGTGTGTGTGTGTGTGTGTGTGTGTGTGAATGTCTTAACATTGAGTATAAAATTAAGGTATTTTTCTTTTATTTTAAAATACATTTTTTTTTTACTTTTTTTTCATTTCTTCCTTTAGAAACCGCCAATATCATCACGCACAAATTTCACTTCTTTAGTTTTCTGAGCTCATAGGTCACACTGCTTTTATACTAGAATCTCTACCTGGCTCAGTAACCAAGGCAACAAATCCTTGGTTAATGATTCACTAGAAATTCACTGTGGAGGTGGCTTATTAGTTTTTCCCCCAAGAGCTGGGAGAAAAAGCTAGCTTGTGAAATTTTTCATCTATTTTTTTCCTTCTCTCTTACTTGAAATCCAGACAACCTAAAGTAAATTTAATTAAAATCAATAGGCAAAAAGATCCAGTACTTTAAACTACTATTTTGGGACTCACAGTCTTTCTACATGTAAATATGAACTAGTAATAAGATTAAGAATATTTTATGACTTCTTTCAGTTTGCATTTTTGATATGTGAAGAAAAAACAATAATTTTAAAATGCTGGGTTTTGCTTTAATCAGTATTCTACTCTTTTGAAAAGTTGTTTGCAGAAGACATCTTTGAGAAGGTACTAACATGCCCTAAGGAAAAGAAGACAGAACAAGTAGAGATCTGACAGTAGTGTAGATGAAAAAAGGTCAACTTTATGATAATGAGTAAATGTGGGAAGTAATGACAAAAGGCCAAAACCAACCAAACAAACAAGGACAAACAAAAAATAAACTAAAAACCCTCTGGTGTTCCTTTAAAATATTCCACAATATGCAAAGATACACATGAACAAATAAAGCCACATATGTTTTTGGAAAAAATATTTTTTAAAAAAACAAGAGGAGATAAAATGATAGAATGACATTTTACATGTTTCTCAAGTATTGTTTACAAAAGAGAAAAATGCAGTGACACTAATCAATACAGTTACCAGGTTTAAAAGTGCTGTAAGAAATAATCCATTTAAGGAAGGCACCTACACACAGGGAGGAAATTAACTACAGACTTTTATATATTCCCTTTTGCCATGAGGAGATTTTAGTGCCATGTTAAAAAGGGTAAAAATAATTAAAATCATGAGTCAAGAACTGTTAACTCCAGAAAATATTATAGAACCCTCATTAAGTATTGGAGACAACTAATACAGAAAAGTTAGGCTTCATGAATTAATGAAAGGCATTTTTCTATGTTGTTAAGACTTGTTCACACATCAAAAAATAAATAATAAAAATGTACAATTTTGTTATGTGGAGAGCTTTAGAAAAGCACACTGAAGGACAGTGGAAGTCTAGATACCCTATTAATATATTTAAATTTTTATCTTATAGAAATTTAGAAATTGTTTCTGGAAAAGCAAATAAGAATTTTATTTTATAGCTCTGTAGAATGTGTTTGCCACTAGGGAACATCATGGTAGTATAACACAGATCCCACAGAGGATTACTATTCTTACTAAACTTTTCAGTAGAAAGGTCAAAAGTGGATGCAATAGTACAAGAATTTATCTATTGGTTTTGTCCTGCCTTGTCCATATCCCTCCTACCACAATTTTGCCTTGAGCCCACTCTGCCTTCTCACTTGGCCTACAAGCTTTGGGTTAGAGCTCTCTCTGTTACCAGCTCTGCAGCACCTACCCAAGCTAAGCCAGTCACCACGACCAACCTAGTCAACTTCAACCAAGAAGACTCAATACAAACTTTTGTTTGAGCTTTTGTCAAACACTTCCTCTGACTCTAGGTTGTACGGGATGGTTATGGGAAACTGAAGTTGCAGAAACTACTGCAGGAATTCCAAGAATGGAGTTGAATCAGAGGAAGCAAATAAAATAGGTAATATCATCTGAGGCCCGAATAAAGCCATACCTAAAGTCAATACTTCGTGTAGACGTTTCATTTATTTATTTATTTATTTATTTATTTTGCTTTTTGGTATGTGGGTAGCTCCCTGACTGGGAATCGAACCCAGGCCGCAGCGCTGACAGCACCAGCGCCGAAGCCTTAAGCCACTACACCATCAGGGAACTCCAACGTTTCATTTAAATGAATAGTAAACACATTTTTGTTTATTTCAATTTGATATTTTTTCCACTTACTTTTGACTAAAAGATTTCTAACACAAGTAGAGATCTTTGACCTATCCATAGGTGTAGAATTAGTGGCTGAGTAATTCTGTAATAAAGGCAAGTGTAGCTTGTGCAAGAGATTTTATTTTGTTTTCGTTAATGACTGGAATATTAGAAGAGAATTTAAAAGCAGGTACTATGCCTTCAAAAAGCCCATATCTTAGTTAAGGGAAAAAGAACAATAGCAAAAACCAAAGAATTATTAGGAGCTAGCCTCTACTGTTCTGACTTAGTAAACATACAAAGTATACACAGGAGGGAGGAGATAATGATTATAGTCATGAGAAGACTCTCATAAGGAGATGGACACATAGTAAATAAGGAGAACTAGGTTAAATGTCTACATTATACATGGACCAAAATTTAAGTGCTTATTAGGGTGGAAAATTTAAAAAAATGTCTTATAGTTTATTCCACTGAGATTGTCTATACTAGTTACCAGTTTATCTTACTTCATGTGAATAGATAGAAGAATTGCTTCAGTTTTTGGAACATAATTGTGAAAGCAGGGTACCAAACTGAAAGAATATTTTAAAAGCCTATGTAGCAGATGTGAACAATGTTTTTTTATTATTAATGTGATTCCCATTTTAAGAATAAATGCTCTGGTTTTAGCCACCTGGAGGTGGTTATGTGCTTTATATTTTTCTTTGCCTTATGAGAACATATAGCAGGTTCAGTTATAAGAAATACCTGTTTTCCAATTCCTTTGTACCTATTGCTAAAAGGTAATACTGAAATAAAGTAAAAGGTCAGCCAGAAATGATAAGTTCTGATATTTTCATGCATGAGTAGAGATCAAGTACTTTTTTGTTTTAAATTGAATAGGTGAGACATAGATAGGCTGACGAGATGTACTGTTTTAAATGGGACCAAAAGCAATGGTACTGCCTTATTTCAGTCCCGTTGAATGTAGCTCAGTGAGACTCAGCTGACCATGTGTACCATTTGAAATAGAACAGTACTATTGTTTTTTGTCCCATTTAAAATGGTACGTCTAGTCAGCCTAGACATAGGCCACTTGGGTGACAAAAGGCAGTCTGGAGATTAAGAGGGGTGGTCAAGAAATTCACAGAATGGGGAGCTTATCAAAGAGGTAGGAGTAGTAAGTCACACAGTTTGATTGTGTGACTTATTATTAGTATATGTGCCAAATCTCAGCCTACTTGCATTCGTGTTCTTTCAGATATCATTGAAGAAGCACATCAAACATGAAGAAAACCCCAAATATGGATAAAATTGAACTTTGTTCTGTCATTAAATTCCTCACAAAACAAGGAAAAACACTTCATACCACTTTAGAAGAGATGTAAGCAGTTTACAGTGACTGTAAATCTGTGGTTTACAAGTGGATTTCCTTTCAAGCAAGGCAGAGAGTTGATTGAAGACAACCTCCATCTAGGAAACGCTGTTGAGACCACTTCCTCAGACATTGTTAAAAAAATTGAAAACTTGTGGTGGAAGATTCCAGATTGAATACAAAAGCATCTTGCAGAAATTGTTGGAGTATTACCCATAACCATTTTAGAATATTCTCCATCAGCATCTAAGGATTTCAAAAGCCAGTGAAAGATGGGTACCAAGAATGCTCATGCCACTTCAAAAACAATAGCAAACCAAATGTTCACGACAGTTTTTGGACTTCTGCAGAGACAACAAAGATAAAGTTTTCAACCACATTTTTGCTTTTCTCAAAGAACCAAGTTAATAAAAAGCTTCCCAGAGCTCATATTAAGGTGTAATTGATTTAATACATTTGAAAATTATTCTTTTTTATTATATTCTTTATTTTTCAGTATTAAAGTTAATATGTGCCTAGTTGTCAAATAGTTCCAAAATGCTTGTAATGAAAAATAACACTCCTTACAACTCTGCTCTGTTTCCTAGAGCTCAATGCTTTTTAGTTATTTCTTTTTTCATTTTCTTTCATATCTCTAAATAATATGATAGTACTACAACTTCTAGGGTTTTTACTTTTAGGCATTATCTATTGAATTCCTACTATAAAAGATTAGGCTTTATCTTTCTTTAATTTTTTTCCCACTTATTCTTATATTAAGTACTGCACTGCATGTTTTATATCCATCTCATTCTCCTGAAATTTTTGAATGTTTACATTTTTATATTAATATTTTTTATTTGTTTTGCCATCATTATTAAATGTTATGTTTAGCTGAACCCCATAGTACTACTTTTATAAACTTTCAAAGGGCCCCCTGTCTTGTGAGATTCACTTTAGATTTGTTCTGGTTTTAGTTCATGGGAAGGGAATTCACAGGGCCAAAGAAGCTCCATTTCTGGATTTCACTTTAGATCCAGAGATCTCAGAATTCCCTGCCCAAATCACCACAAAACTGCTTCCAAGATGCATGCAGACCCTATCCCCGTGTGTCCAACTGAAGATGGATTGTGCCATCCGAGTGTGTACCCATGGGGCAAGTTTTTGTGAAGGTGTGGTCAGAGCTTGTGGATGGGTGTCCAGACACATGACTACAAGGCTCCTCAGTGTGTGAGGTGGACCTTAAGGCTGAAAGGGAAGCAGGTGGGCACTCAGTCTAGGCCAGTGGCTAGCTTTCCTTCCACTGCCAAGTTCTAGTGTGGAACTCTGAGGAGAATGAGACTTTTAAAATCAATCCTGGCCTTCCAGGTCACATACCTAGGTAAGAGGATATAATATATTTTATTTAATACTTTTCCAGTTTAATTTATATTTTAAAACTATATATTCATATGATATATGGGCCTTTATTTATCTCTACCCATCACCCCCCACCTTTTCTTAATGTTACAAGTGGGCCATGATTAGTGATGTACTTATTTTCCTTATTTGCACAGATTTTAAAATTTATTTTGCTAAAATTACTAATTTTTTTGTTTTGCATTTTCTTTGTTTATTCTGTACTTATCTATGATTCTTAATTTATTCCTCAAAAGTTTAAATCTCCTCTTAATTCATCAAAGGAACCAAGTAATGTATCTATTTTATTTATTGGAGACATACCTACTACAGCTTTTTTTCTTCAATTTTAAAAAATTGTGGTAAAATACACATAAAATTTACCATCTTAACTATTTTTAAGTGTACAGTTCAGTAGTGTCAAGCACATTCATATTGTTGTGCAACCATCACTACCACCCATCTCTGGAACTTTTTTCATCTTGCAAAACTGAAACTGTCAATTAAACAATAAATCCCCATTTCTCCCTCCCTCCAACCCCTGGCAGCTACCATTATACTTTCTGCTTCTGTGATTTTAACTACTCTAAGTACCTCATATAGGTGGAATCATACAGTAATTTTTTTTATTGTTTTATTTCATTTAGCATAAAGTCTTCAAAATTTATATACATTGTTCCGTATGTCAGAATTTCTTCCTTTTATAGGCTGATTAATAATACTCCATTGTATGTATGTATCACATTTTACTTATTCATTCATTCATTTATCAATGAACACATGGGTTGCTTTCACATTTTAAATATTATGAGCGATGCTGTTATGAGCATGGGTGTACAAATATCTCATTGAGAAACTACTTTCAATTCTTTTGGTTATATAGTCAGAAGTGGAATTGCTAGTAATTTCATATAGTAATTTCACTTAGAGGAACTGCCATACTGTTTTCCACAGTGGCTGTACTATTTTTTATTCCCACTAACAGTGTATGAAGGTTGCAATTTCTCCACATTCTCTCCAATGGTTGTTTTTTGTTTTTGTTGTTAAACTTTATGGTGGCCATCCTAATGGGTGTAAGGTGGTATCTCATTGTGGTTTTATTTTCATTTTTAATTCCCTAATGATAAGTTATGTTGAGCATCTTTTCATGTCCTTATTGGAAATTGGTATACCTTTGGAGAAATGTCTATCCAAGCTTTTACCCTATTTGGAATTTGGTTATTTAATATTTTTTTGTTGTTGAGTTTTAGGAGTTCTCTATGTATTCTAGATAGTAATCCCTTATCAAATATATGACTTGCAAATATATTCTCCTAGTCTGTGAGTTGTCTTTTTATTCCATTCATAAATTTACTCTGTTGTCTCTTGTCACATAAATTTTAAAAATTTTTATTAAGTCCAGTTTGCCTGTTTTTATTTTTGTTGTCTGTGTCTTTTTTTGTCACAGCTACCAAATAATTATTAAATGCAATGTTATAAAGTTTTTTCCTTATGTTTTCTTCTAAGAGATTTATAGTTTTAGATTTACATTTATACCTTTGATCCATTTTGAGTTAATTTTTGTATATAGTGTTAGGGTCCAAATTCATTCTTTTGCATATGATTACCCAATTTTCCAGCACCATTTGCTGAAAAAACCTGTCTTATCCCCATTGAATGGTTTTGGCATCCTTGTCAAATGTCATGTGACTACTCCTTTGGTCTGTATGCCTGTCTTTATGCCAGGACCACATTGTATTAATTACTGTATCTTTGTAGTAAGTTTTCAATCAGGAAGTGTGAGTCTTCCAGTTTTGTTCTTTTTCAAAATTATTTTGCCCATTTTAGATCCCTGATATTTTCTAATTTAATGATATTCTATTGTTTTGAAAGCATAATTGAGATATTGATAAAGATTGCATTAAATCTATAAATTTGTTTGAGTAAAATTGATATTTTAACAATATTGGCTTACAATCCATGAACATAGGATGTATTTTCATTTATTTTTATCTTCTTAATATCTTTGAGCAATATTTTATAGTTTTTATTATAAAAGTCTCTTATCTCCTCAGTTAATTCCTAAGCATTTTATTCTTTTTGATGCAATTCAAATGAATTATTTTCTTATTTTTTTATACTGTCCATTGCTCATGGTATAGAAATGCAACTAATTTTTGTGTATTGACTTTGTATCCTAATACTTGGCTTAATTTGTTTATTAATTCTAGCTGTTTTTGTGTGTGGAATCTTTAGGGTTTTCTACACGTAAGATGATATCATTTGTAAAGAGAGGTAATTTTACTTCTTCCTTTCCATTTCAGATGACTATTATTTCTTTTTCTTTTCTAATTGCTATGCCTAGACCTTTTTATAGTATGTTGAATAGAGGTAGTGAAAGTGGGCACTCTTCCTTTATTCTTAATCTTGGAGGAAAGATTTTCAGTCTTTTACCATTAAACGTGATGTTTGCTGTGAGTTTCTCACATACACTTTTTATTATGTTGAGACAGGTTACTTCTATTCCTAGTTTGTTTAGTGTTTTTATGATGAACATATGTTGATTTTGTTAATTGCTTTTTCTGCATCGATTGAGATGATACTGTGATTTTCCCTTCATTTTGTTAATATTGTGTATTACAATGATCAATTTTCATATGTTGAACACTCCCTGTATTCCAGGAATAAACTGGCCATGGTGTATAATCTTTCTAATACTCTAGTAAATTTAGTTTGATAGTATTTTGTTGAGAAGTTTTGCAATGCTGTTTATAAGGGATATTGGTCTGTCATTTTTCTCTGTAGAGTTTCTGTTTTACTTTGTTTTCAGATTAATGCTGACCTCATAAAATTAGTTAGGAAGTGTCTTCTCATTCTTAAATTTCTTTGGAGCAACTTAAGAAGGATTGATGTTAGTTCTTCTTTAAATATCGGTAGAATTCACCAGTGAAGCTATCAAGTCCAAGGTTTCCCTTTGCCAGGGATTTTTGATTCAATTTCCCATTAGTTATAGGTCTTTTTGTTTTTATTTATTTATGACTTAGTTTTGGTAGGTTTTGTCTTTCTAGAAATTTGTTTATTTTATCTAGGTTATCCAATTTGTTGACATACATTTGCTTATAGTACACTCTTATAATTCTTTTTATTTCTGTAGAATCAATAATAGTGAATATAGAGAGGGAACAACATGGTTCAGTGGATTAGTTCTTTGCTTGCCTCCTCCCATCACCATATTAAAATTACAAATGAATTATAGAGCCACTAACATGAAGAACTATTTGAAGACTAGTTCAATAGAAGTCCTATAACTAAGAATATAAAGAGGCCATGCTGAGACTGGTGGAAGGGGCAGAGATGCAAAATGGGCTGGTCCCACACCCACGTGTGGCAGTTGAGAATTGGGATAGATATCTTGGCCATGGAGATTCCCCAGGGAGGAACAAGAGATTCCAACCCCACACCATACTCCCTATCCTGGAGTACTGGTCTTAGAAAAAGTAGCCGCTACAACATCTGGTTATAAAAACAGTGGGGATTTTGACTGTCCAGGTGAGATGGAAGTTTGCTTGTAACCAAGATGTCTTCTTAAAGGGCCCATACACAGACTCACTTGCTTGCAGGCACTTACCCTGGGCTCTGGTGGAGGGATGGTGAATTGGGAGGTGTGAGATACACACAGGGAGAGACTGAGTTGTACGGCTTCAGTGTGAAAACTGGAGGAACAGTTGCCACTTTTCCTATGTAGAACCCTCCTCCCATGTAGCTCACATGTGGACACCATCTTTCCTGTGTTGAGCCCTCCCCTTAGATGGCCAAATCTGAATCTGCATTGTCCTGGTAAACTTTACTTTCTCTACCCTGGTGATTCCTTGGGACCCCAAATGAATGAACTTGTGCAATGTTGGAGGTACTTTTTATGAGCAGAAACCAGACCTGCACTGTATCCCTCAGGAGTTTCTTTCAGTGACAAACAGCTCACATCAACTCATGTGCCACCAGAGGCACTTTTGTGACTAGGAGTTAGCCCTCATCTGCACTACAGTCTTTTTTGGACAACTCTTGAGGGTGGGTGGACCCCAGGTTGTCAGCAGCTGGGCTTGGTGTGCTCTAAGACTTGCTGAGTAGCCATAGGCTCAGCACTGGTACCAATCCAGAATTTACATTAACTTGGTGAACACCACTCTTCTCATCTTGCTTACTTCCTGAGAACCCACTGCACCCAACTCATATACCACTGAATAATCTTTCAGCATCTGGGCTTTATGGGCAGCCAGTAGCCAGCAGCAGGCCTTGAGAAACCTGGGCTTTTTGTGGAGCTACTTCAGGCCCAATATAGGTAGCTATCCTAGGTTAACAGCATTGCCTCTCCCATGCACCTCCAGGGCCAGCACAGGTGATTACCAACTGTGGATTGCTTTGTAGCTTTTACCAGGTAGTCCCGGGCCAGCCACCAATAATAGATGGCGTCAGCCTACACCAGAGGCTCCCCTCCCCCAAAATCTCCAGGACCAACATGCCCAAAGGCTGGCTTCAGACTACAATAGATCAGCATCTAATAAGCCCCACAAGTGGCACAACCAAAGGGTGATCTTAGCAGAGCCTGCTGGTGAGAAGCATGTTTTGTGGGAATAAGCCCCTAACACAGCAGTCTGTAAGCAATGGACATAGTCAAACCCCAGGGCTAGTCAGCCTGAAGGTCAAACCTACCACCAATGTGCCAACAGCAATTAAGGCTCAGTTACAACAGGAAGATACCCACAAACCACAGAGGGGACACACCAGGAGCACCTGACACAGGTGCTCAGAGAGACTGCACCACTGGACCCCATAGGGCACCTATTACGTAAGGCCACTTGACCAAGACTGAGAGACATAGCAGATTTACCTAATACATAGAAATAAACAGAGAGTGGTAGCTAAAAATGAAAAACAAAACAAACAAAACAAAATATGTTCTAAATGAAAGCAGGAGAAAATTTCAGAAAAAGAACCAAATGAAACAAAGACAAGCAACATAGTAGATACAGAAGTCAAAACAATTTTTAAAAGGATGCTCAGGGAACTTAGTGAAAATTTCAACAAAGAGATAGGAAGCATAAGAAAACAGAAACAAACAAACAAACAAAACCCAGTTAGAGATGAAGAATGCAATAACCAAAATAAAGACTGCACTAGAAGAAATCATCAGGAGATTAAATGAAGCAGAGAATCAGATCAGTGACTTGGAAGACAAGGTAGCAAAACCACCAAATCAAAAAAGAAAACAGAATCCAAAAACAAACAAGCAAACAAACAAACAAAAATGAGGATAGTTTATTGAGCCCTTGGGATAATATCATGTAAAACAGCATTCACATCTACAAGAGGAAGAGAGGAAGGGTACTACAAGAGGAAGAGAGAGAGGAAAATTTGAAAACCTATATGAAAAAATAATGATTATAAACTTCCCTAATCTGCACTTTTGAGGGACATACAAGTCCCTCAAAAGTGCAGAGAGTCCCTAAAAAGATAAACCCAAAGAGGTCCACACCAAGGCACATTATAATGAAAATGACAGAGGTTAAAGACAAAAACTTTAGGAGAAGCAAGAAAAAAGCAGTCTAAAAAAAATAAAAGTCTAAAAAAATATAAAATATTAATCCAAGAACTGGTTCTTTGAAAGAATAAACAGAATTGATAAACCTTTATAGAAAAAAAAAGAAAAAGGAAACAAGAGAGAGAACCAAAATAAATAAAATTAGAAATGAGAGAGAGGAAATGACAGCTGACACCACAGAAGTACAAAGGATTATAAGAAAATATTATGAATAATTATATGTCAACAAATTGGACAGTCTGGAAGAAAGAGATAAATTGCTAGAAACATATGATCTGCCAAAACTGAATCAAGAAGGAACAGAAAATCTGAGCAGACTGATTACTACTAATGAAATTAAATCAGTAATTAGAATAACCTCAATAAAGAAAATCCTGGACTGGATGTCTTCCCAGATAAATTTTACTAAACATTGAAAAAGGAATTAACACCTATTCTAAAACTATTTCTGAAACATCAAGAGAAGGAAAATCTCCCAAATTCATTTTATGAGGCCACCATTATTCAAATTTCAAAACCAAAGAACAATATTACAAAAAAAAAGAGAAAAAGAAAGATCTATATCCCTGATAAACATAGATGCAAAAATTCTCAATGAAATATTAGCAAATTGAATTCAGCAATACATTAGAAAGATCATAAACCATGAACAAGTGGGATTTATTCCTGAAATTTGGCTCAATATCTGCAAATCGATTAACATGATACACCATATAAACTAAGTGAAATATAAAAATCACATAATCATATCAATAGATGCAGAAAAGGCATTTGACAAAATCCATCATCCATTCATAATAAAAACTCAGCAAAGTTGTAATAGAGGGAACGTACCTCAACATAATAAAGGTCATATATGACAAACTCAGAGCTAATATCATATTCAATGAAGAGAAGCTAAAAGAGTTTTTTTCTTAAGATCAGGAATAAGGTAAGGATGCCACTTTCATCACTTTTATTCAACATAGTATTGGAACTCCTAGACATAGCAATCAGATTAAAAAAAAAAATGGCACTGAAATGGAAAAGGAAGAAGTAAAACTGTTATTATTTGCAAATGATGTGATACTATATATGGAAAATGCTAAAGATGCCACCAAAAAACTGTTAGAGCTATTAAATGAATTCAGTAAAAAAGAAGGATACAAAATTAATATTCAGAAATCATTTGCATTTATACACCAATAATAAAATATCAGAAAGAGAGATTAAGAAAACAATCCAATTTACAATTGCATAAAAAATACTTAGGAATAAATTTAACCAAAGAAGTAAAAACCAGTACTTGGAAAAATTAAGACACTGTAAGAAAGAAATTGAAGAAGATACAAACAAATGGAAGTGTATCCTGGGCTCATGGAAAGAATTAATATCGTTACTACCCAAAGTAACCTATAGATTCAGTGCAATCCTTATCAAAATACCAATGACATTTTTCATAGAACTAGAACAAATTATTTTAAAATTTTTTGTGGAACCACAAAAGACCCTAAATAGCCATGGCAAATTTGAGAATGAAGAACAAAGTTGGAGGTATCATACTACCTTATATAAAATTATACTACAAGGCTATAGTAAGAAAAGCCGGAGGATACTGGCATTAAAACGGACACAGATTAATGAAGCAGAATGGAGAAATCAGAAATAAACCCACGACCATATGGTCAAATTAATCTATGACAAAGAGGCATGTATGAACAATGGCGTATAGACAGTTTATTAAATAAATGGTGTTGGGAAAACTAGACAGATAGATGGAAAAAAGTGAAACTGGATCACCTTTTTACTCCACATACAAGAATAAACTAAAAATGTATGAAATACTTAATGTGAGACCCAAAACCATAAGACTAGAAGAAAACATGGGCAATAAACTCTCAGACAATACCTGTAGTAATATTTATCTGATCTATCTCCTCAGGCAAAGAAAGAAAAAAAATAAACAAATGGGACTACACCATGTTAAAAAGATTTTGCACAGCAGAGGAAATCATCAACAAAACAAAAAGTCTATTAACTGGGAGGAGATATTCGTTAATAATACATATGATAAGGGGTAAATATCCAAAATTTGTTAAGAACTCATACAACTCAATACCAAAAACAAAACAAAACAAAACGGACAAATGAACAATAAAACCAAACAATCTGATTAACAAATGGGCAGAAGATATGATTAGACTTTTCTTCAAAGAGACAAACAGGGAGTTCCCTGGTGGTGTAGTGGCTAGGCTTCGGTCTGGGTTTGATTCCCAACCAGGGAATTACCCATCCCCGCCCCCCCAAAAAAAAACATATTAAAGAGACATACAGATGGCCAAGAGATACATGAAAATATGCTCAATGTCACTAATTATCAGAAAAATGCAAATTAAACCCACAAGGAGTTATCTTCTTATACTGGTCAGAATGAGCATCAGCAATAAATCAACAAACAACCAGCATTGGCAAGGAAGTGGAGAAAACGGAACCCTTGTGCACTGTTGGTGGAATTGCCAATTGGTGCAGCCACTATGGGAAACAGAATGGAAGTTCCTCAAAAATGTAAAAATAAAATTACCTTATAACTTATCCATTCCACACCTGGATATTTATCCAAAGAAATCCAAAACACTAATTTGAAAAGATACATGCACCCCTATGTTTGCTGCAGCACTAGTTACAATAGCCAAAATATGGAAGCAACCTAAGTGACCATCAATAGATGATTGGATAAAGAAGTGGTACACATATGCAGTGGAATATTACTTGGCCATAAAAAGAATGAAATCTTACCATTTGCAATAACATGGATGGAACTACATCGTATTATGCTAAGTGAATAAGTCAGACTGAGAAAGACAAATACCATATCATTTCACTTATATGTGGAATCTAAAGTAAAAAAAATAATTGAACAAACAAAACAGACTCATAGATACAGAGAACAAACTGATGGTTGCCAGATGAGGTGGTGATTAGATGGGTGGGTGAAAAAAGAAAAGGGATTAACAAGAGCAAATTAGTAGTTATAAAATAGTCATGGGGATATAAAGTACAGCATAGAGAATATAGTCAATAATATTGCAAGAATTATGTATAGTGCCAGGTAGGTACTAGACTAATTGAGTGATCACTGCTTAAATTATATAAATGTCTAACCACTATTCTGTATACCTAAAACTTACATAAAATAATGTCAATTGGAACTAAAAAAATTTAAAAAATCACACACACACACACACACACACACACACACGTTTATCCAATATAGAAAAACAATAATGAATATTGGTCTTCTATATTTGGAGGACAGGGTCCTGATTGTCCACCTTGTCTTGCCCTAGCTGCATGCAAGCTGCTTCAAGAGCACGTGCACAGCTGCCTGCCATGTGACTGGAGGATGGAGGATAGGTAGCTGCTGCAGAGCTAAGAGATGAAATGGAAATAAACTAAAATTAACTGCAATTTACTGTCTAAGTCTTCCTCTGGCAAGACTTCAATAGACTCTGGAGTTTCAAAATAGCTGTATAGATAGATTATGCCAGTGTAATTTTTATCTGAGTGGGGAGGTAGATGCCTTGTGTTTCCTACTCCACCATATTCTCCAAAATTCTTCCCAAATGAACTTATGACTTGCTTTTATCGAGATTGCTCTGTAGGCCTTCTGCAAAGGTAATTCCTTAGCTCTTTTCCCTCTCTCATTATGGAACTTGTTTTCAAGTCCTTGTTGACTGACTGGATCGCTTTTCTTAGGTTTCCATGTTTTAATCTTTCTTGGTTTACTCATTGATGGCTTCTTGAGTAGAAGTAATTGGGAGAAAAACTTTTTTGAGATATATTTAAAAGTGCCTTTATTCTTAACTAACTCTTCATTGATATTTTGATTGGATATAGAATTCTAGATTGCAAATAATTTTATTTCATAATTTTGAAGGCATTATATTTCAAGTTTCCAGTTTCACTATTGAGAAGTGTGATCTAATTTGATTCTTGATCTTTTATGTGTAAAATGATTTTTATTAGTCTCTGGAGCTTTTAAGAGCAGTCTGTTTGTCTTTGAATTGTGATATTTCCTAATGATATGTCTTAGAATGGGTCTATTTTTATTCACTGTTCTGGGTTCTCATAGATTCTTTCAATGTGAAAACATATTCTCCAGTTTTGGAAAACTTTGTTTTCTCTGTTCTCTCTTTCTCGAAAGATGTCTGTTGGACCTCTTCTACTTATCCTCTAATATTCTTACATTTTCATTCTTATTTTTCATGCCTTTGTATTTTTTGTTTTACTTTCTGAAAGATATTCTTATCTTTATAATTGACTCATTCTATTAAGTTTTTCATTCCTGTCATTTAAACATTTTTTCAAAACTCTGTTTTCTGAAAGTTTCTTCTCTGCAGTATTATAGTCATGCTTCATTAATGTAGAATCTTATTTGTCTTTAACTTGATGATACAATTTAAAGACACTCTTTTTAAAAATGGTTTCTAGTTCCTTTGTCTTCCTTTATCTGTCTGTTTTTTCTCCTAAAACTAGAAGTCTTTCTTCCAATGTCTATTGGTCCTAGACTGTGAATTAATATTTAAGTATGGTTGACTAAGAAGCCGATTGCATATGTAGGGTATGTTGATCATGGATTTCACAACAGGCTGAGCTAATTTTGTTGTTTCATTGAGTAAATATTCAAATATAAATATTTTCAATTTGTTTTGTGGGTTGGTCAGATTGTGCAGTTAAGGATCTTAGTCTCCTGCCAGTGCTCTGCTAGTTAAGACAGGGAAGAAGGTTAGGGTTTTAACATTCAGTATGGTACCCCTTTAATTATGCTTGAGTATGAGTACCCCTCACTTCAACTGTACTTGGTGTCCCAGTCCAGAGGATCTCTATTTTCTCATTCCATGAGGTGGAGGGGTGGCAGTCACTCAGCTGAACCAAGTAGGGGGACTCATTCGGGCCTTCTTAATCAAACCTAGAAACTTCTTCCCAGTTTTAGCTGTACCTTTATTTCCAATATCAGCATTTTCTAGAACTGCTGATTTCTGAGAACTTTGAAGAGAGTGTTTTGAAATTTAGGTTTTGCTTAGTTTTTCCCATTGACAACTTAGAATTCAGCTTTTTCCAGTCTACAAAATAAATATTCATCCATCCTTTGTTTTGCATCTCCTGAAATGTTGCTGCAATTTTTGAAAATAGACTTTAATTTTAGAGCAGTTTTAGGTTCATAGAAAAATTAGGAGAAAACCACAGAGATTTCCCATATACCCTATTGTCCCACATATGTATAGTCTCTCACATCGTAAGCATCACTCACTGGAGTGTTACATTGGTTGTAATGGATGAACCTACATTGACACATCATTATCACCCAATGCCATAGTTAATATTAGGGTTTACTTTAAGTATTATACATTCTATAGTTTGGACAAATGTATAATGAAATGGATCCTTCATTATAGTATACAGGGAAGTTTACCACTCTAAAAATCCTCTGTGCTTCATTTATTCATTCTTTTGTTCTTCAACTCCTGGCACTGTTTTTATATAGGCCTCCTTATGCATGTAAGTTTATGCTTTCTTGAAAATAAAATCCCCTTTACAGTTTGGTTAATGGGAATTAACAAGGGAGAAGAGATAAACGTGTGTGTTTAATCTGCCACATGAGAACAAGCCTGAAATAATATTTTTTAAAACAGAGTGAAGTACATTTTATTTGGTATCTCAAGTCTGATGGTCTAAAAATAACGAATCAATATATAATAGTCAAAAGTCAGTTTTCAGAATGTTTTTTTTTTCTTTGGATTAGACAGTGAAAGACTTTTATTTTTCTTTGTCCTATGAAGAAAGTATTAAAATTTAATTATGCCTTTCAGTAAAATCTATACAATTGGTAGAACATTTTACCTTTACCCCTCCAAAACACCATTAAAACCTCAACACTTATAAGTTACAAAACTTCAAAGTGATCATTTTGTTCAAATACTTAAATTATAGAAAATTGAGGCCTGAGTATTAGTTGGCATCTCAAAGCTATACTTCCTGTTCCTGGAAAAACGAAACTAGAGCTCAGAAGGAATGATTGTGATGAAAAAGGAAAGGAGAGGGAAGTTATGGATTAGGAAAAAAATCAGTAAAATGCTACCCTGAGGAAAAATTGTCTTTTAACTAAAGTATGACTGGTTTTGTTGTTATTTATGTTCTTTTGAACTCCCTTTTCTTCAGGGATCTAATGCTTCTCACATGTTCATTTTTTTTTCATGAGAAGGAAGGCAGCTCCTATAAATTATAGAGATTTTAATTATATGTGTTACTTCTCCTGGGAATATTTACATTTTTAAAGCAGATATGGAAAGAGGTTTCCTTATGTTACCCTAATGGTAAAATTTTAGATGTCTTGATTATTTTACGTAGGGTGATTATTTTGCAACAATAGTTCTTTGCAGGTGCTCCTCAATTAATCTTTTTTGGCTGCTTTGTCAGACCACCCTAGACCAGCAACCCTACTCCATTAAAAGTGAAATTTCTGAAAATCTTCCTTCTGATTAAATAGTTGCTGTAGTTGGAACCTTATACTATGTAGTAACTGTCATTTTGTTTGTTTGTATTTGCTAGTGTATTAGGAAATCCCTTATACAAATGGTGTAAACTCAAGTTTTTCCTCTCAATACAATGGTAACAATCAGGATTAAAAAGATAAATCAGGAATAATGCTACATGAAATCTGGAGATGATATAACTACTATAATTTTTATAAAAAATGCTTAGTTATATATCATTATATAGTTATATAAAATTATATAACTATATAAACTATATAACTATATATAGATATGTAGCTATATATAGCTATACATATAACACATATATAACTATATATAATTATACATATAACATATATATAGCTATATATTAATAGTTATATAGCCCAAGAGCACAAAACAATGATTATAATTAATTAGAATTTAGGAATAATGATATTAATAAATACACCAAAAATAATTTTGCTTTATATTAACCAGACTTAATTATAAAAAATATATTAACTAAATAATATTTTATAGTAAAACAATAAATAACAAAATAGTGTGAGAAGAGAGTGTATGTAATTTTAGTTTTATTTGATTGAAAATGAATTAAATCCTTATATAAATTTGGGAAGAAATGATATCCATAGAAAGAATGAATATTTTTTTCAAGTTCAGATACAAATTTCATAGTTTCAATTAAATATACTAAGATTTATTTTTTGAGCAAGACCAAATTTTCCTGATGTTTATATGGAAGAATAAACTGAAAAGATATGCAACAAAGTTTTAAAAAGAATTATGTATAGTTATCATAATGGTTATATAATAGGATGCATTATTAAACAATAGTAACTGAAAGTATGTTCTGATACAAAAATGGACAAAAGCCAATGAAAAAGGTTAGGCCAGAGACAGACTGTAATATAAAAGTATATCTGAATTTAATAGATGATTAAGTGGGAATGATGAATGAGTGCAGAATTTATGTTTTCAATAACTAATTATGGAAAATTGGCTAGAAAAGTTTATGAATTTAGTTTATACTCTTAAAATTAAAAAATTAAAAATCCTGAAGAATTAAATTAAAACTATCAAGCTATAAAAAATTAGTAATACATGCAGAAATAGCTATTTTTATGTATAAGTAATTACTAAGCTTAAATTGATAGAAAAAATTACACAAAAATTGTAATGGGTTTTAGAAAACAAAACCTTTTATGTAAGAAAAATTAAAATCCTGAAATGAAAGGCAAATAGAAACTAAATGAAACAATGGACATAAACATGTATATGTGACAAAGAGCTAATATCTTTACTATATAAAAAATCCAATAACTATCAATAAAAAAACAACAAACCTGCTAAAATAAATTGGCAAAAAAAAGAGACCATTAGGAAGAGATTGGATAAGAAAATATGAGTACAACTATAGGGAAAATGTTTATGTCTTCTATAGTCAGAGAAATGAAAATGAAATAATGAAAAGCTATTATATTTTTATTAAATTAAAAATAATAACAGATTCTTGTGGAAGGACTTGTTATTACCTCTGGCAGTATAAAGTGGAATCTTGTGCAATTTAGCAATATACAACAAAAGCTTAAACAAAGAAGGCCTTTGAGGCAGTACCATGGCTCAAGGAAATCCAGCCTGAAGCAAGAACTCTATGAAACCAAAAGCACAAGCAAAAAATGCAAAAATAGATAAGTCAAACAACATCAAACCAGAAAGCTTCTGCACAAAAAAGAAAACAATTACAGAGTGAAAAGGCAACCTACAGAATAGGAGAAAATATTTGCAAATCATATATATGATAAGGGGTTAATATCCCCAAATAAAAGAAGCTCCTGAAATTTGATTTAAAAATCCCCAATAATGCAATTTAAAAAATGGGGATAGGACTTGACTAAATATTTCTTCAAAGAAGACATACAAATGGCCAAGAGATATATTAAAAGATGCTCAACTAATCAGAACTATTATATGAATATGATCTATCAATGCAACTTCTGGGAAATATCCAAAAGAATTGAAACTGGTTTTTTGAAGAGATATATACATTCCCATGTTCACTGCAGTACTATTTACAATAGTCAAGATATAGAAAGAATTTAAATGTCCACCAACAGATGAATGGATATAAAGGAAATATAGTATATACATACAATGGAGTATTATTCAGCTTAAAAAAGAAGGAAATCTGCCATGACAAAAGAATCACTTGAGCTAAAGCCAATGGAGTCAAATACAGGGTCTGGCACAAATAACACACCTTTTTTATGAGCTGGTAATCTATACCAAAATCATAAGCATGTAACTCTGTAACATAACAGTAACATAAATACATTAACATAACTGCTTTAAAAAAGATGTTACTTTTGTCAGACTCTGTATATATGATGATGGAATGTGAACTGAGTCAGGGTGGTGAACATACAAGGCATTATGTAGATGATATATTGTAGAAATGTACACTAGAAACCTATATACATTTATTGACCATATCACCCCAATAAATTTAATAAAAATTTAAAAAGGAAGTCTTGTTATATTTGATGACATGGATGAATCTAGTCGACATTATGCTAAGTGAAATAAGCCAGTCATAAAAGGACAAATACAAACCGATTCCACTTATATGAGGTATCTAAAATAGACAGAAACAATAATGGCAGTGGACAGGGGTTGAGGGGTTGAGTGGTTATACTTTGAAGCCTGAGGAAACAAAATGTGTTTTTGAATTCTGCAACTTTTCCCTTTACAGTGTGTCTCCAAAAGGAAATACCAAGGGGACTCACTTAATCTTTGGTCAGGCAGTCAGGGTTTTTGGGAAAGAAGTTTCAGTCCTGTAGGTTTCAAAGAGTGGCAAAGCCTATGTTGCAGCCTGGTTCATGATGTGAATGTTATGCAAGGAGCCTGTGGGTTGTGCTCCTTAGGATGGACTATTACAAAGACTCTTCGTTCACATTGGCACGCTTAAGCCCAAAGATGGAAACTCATTCTCATGTTCCCCTCTGAAGGTTTTTTGATGCAGGTTCCTGGGATAGGGCAGGGCTAAATGTTGGTGAAAAAATTTTTTTTCTCTATTTTCATTTGTTAATTGGAAGCTTATAAAACAATGGGACGTTTTCCAGCTTGGATTTACAGGCTATTTTCCTTAGAGTGATAATATAGACTAGGTGAAAAAATCTAAATTAAATTTATTTTGCTCCACATCTGCCAGTTTATAGCTACTACTGTAAGAGAAAGCTTTGATAAATAATGTACAGCGAAAACTCCTGTACCTGAAGGCTGTGCTTCCAGCTGGTTTCTTGAGGGAGAGCTGTTAATAAATCTTAAATGGGAGTGGGGAGGAGAGCACACTTGCCTGTCACATCAAACATTAATTTCAAATTTGATCACAGTAGTTCAGTAGCAAACCTGCTCCTTGTCTCCTGAAGTGTATGTCCTTGCTGCTGATTTTGTTTTTATTCAATCACAGAGAACTATAATGGGTACTGACAGTATTCCTTTTTATTTATACTCAGTAGGGTTTCAGGCTTTTAAAGACCCACTCTTTCTGTTGTTTATAACTTCTCATATATACATGTCACCATAAAATTACATTTAAAAAAATCAAACCATTAAAAAGAAACTGTGACCATGCAGCCTTAGTGGAAACATGGAATCTGCTTTATATTGGGACTCCAGAGCTTTCTTCATGATTAGAACACTTGCCTAGGTGACAGAGATTGGTTGTGAAATGTCTATTTTTCCATACCTATATCTTCTAAATCTCCCTGATCTCATGGGAGAGATCAGATCTAAAAAAAGGAAATTGATCTTTGGCTTTCTACCATCCATCTCTCCTTTTCTCATTTATATTTCTTTGTTGTTCTGTGTGTCACTCTTGTACACACACATACCACACAGACATCACACATACACAGACACACAGACACAAAACTGACAATATATTCATACATACACATACCATGCACACACTCAGACATCACACACACGCATATAGACATCATGTACATATACAAAATACCACACATAGGTATCACACACACACAACACCAAGGACATACATACACACTACACACACACACATCATTAATACATACAAACATGCATTTACATGTGAATAAACCTTAGATTTAGATTTTTGCTACATATTAATGGCTTTTATTGAGAATTTGTATGTTGTGTGACATTACTGCAGTAACATTAGTTGGCAATATTGATACAATCTGAAAGCCCCTACAGATGTGGATTAGTGTTCTCTCCAGACCTTTCTGGTTCAATGTGAACTGATGCAAACTGTCATTCTTATTGGGCTGTTGTTATTAATCAAAAGGCAGCACTATAAACAGACACACACATGTGAAAATATAGAAAGACTGAATAAGAAAGTCCTGACTATCTGGAGACTTTCTATTTTGTTATAGTTAATGTCCAGTAATCAGGGTTCTAGTGCATTTGCAAATTCTTTCTTGTTTAATTCAGTATAGAAATACATATGCTGATCTTAAGTTTTTACAAAAATTGAAGATATGTGGAATATAAAATCATTTGTGAAATTCAAACTGTTAATGATCACAAATAACATTATTTAAGAAGGATCATTTAATTTTAAACATTATTATTATTTTTGGTTAAGGAAGGCTAAAAAGGAACCTGAGAAAGAAATGTGTTGATTATGGTTTATAATAGAAGATTTAAAAAAAATGAAAACCTCTTTTAATGACAATAACTATAAATTCTTAAAATGTAGGAAAAGTGTATAATGTAATGTAAAATGAGGTAGGTATAAATATTAACGTAAGAAAAGATAAAACAAAATGTGAAATCAAATGTAGTCATCCCTCAGCATTTTCTGGAGATTAATTCTAGGATACCACTTGGAACCAAAATCCAAGTACGCTCAAGTCCCTTACACAACATGAAATAGTATTTGCATATAACCTATCCACATACTCTCATATACTTTTTAAATCTTTAATGATTTGTTTTTCAGTTACCATTGACATACAATATTATATTAGTTTCAAATGTAGAAAACACCATAATGATTAGACATTTATATACCTCACAAAGTGATAACACCAAGTCTATTACCTACCTGACACTATACATAGTTTTTACAGTATTACTTATTATATTCCCCACACTTTACTTTACATCCACGTGACAACTTTCTAACTACCGATTTGTACTTCTTAATCACTTCACCTTTATTACTTAACACTTCAACCCTTCTCCCATCTAGTAACAACCAATTTGTTCTGTATCTATGAGTCTGTTTATTTTGTCATTTATATTTCACATATAAAGTGAGATCTTATGGTATTCAGCTTCCTGTGTCTGACATTTAATTAGCATAATACCCTCTTAAGTCTTTTGATATTGTTGCAAATGATAAGATTTCTTTCTTTTTTATGACAGGGTGATATTCCATTGTATGTTAGGCACTCCTCACTTATTGACCAAGTTGTGTGCCTACGACTAGGTCATTAAGTGAATTGTTTGGTAAGTGAAGAGCTTAAATTGACAATATACTCATACATACACATACAATGATAATGTCTTGTGTGTCATGGTGCTATAGGGTATGTATTTTTCAATAGATATCATGCGACACCACACTGATAAATGAAATATGTAGTTTTGTGTGATTGCGAATGCTTTATATTGTGAATGCTAAGTGACTGAAGGAATGAGACAAAGACTGAGAAAGGGAATTCCTGAGACTCACACAAATTTCCCATAAGGGGAAGAGCTGGTCATAAGTCCAAGAGGGCATTAAATAGGTAGGTCCTTGAGTGAGAGGGGCTGTATGTACCACTTCTTTATCCAATTGTTCTATTGATAAGCACTTTTGTTGTTTCCATATCTTGGCTATTGTAAATAATACTACAGTGAACATAGGGTGCATATATTTTTTTGAAATAATATTTTGGATTTCTTTGAATACTACTGGGTCATAAGGTAGTTCTATTTATATTTTGTTGAGAAATTCTATACTTAAAAAGTTATTTATTAAATTTTTTGGTGACGTTGGTTAGCAAGATTACATAGACAAATCTATGATACGTCATCTAAGTGTTGCATTGTGTTCTCACCAATCAGAGTCAGTTCTCCTTCTATCACCATATATTTGACCTCCTTCCTCCACTACCCTCCTCTTCCCTTACCCTCTGATGACAACTAAATTTTCTTCTGTGTCCATGAGTTCCTGTTTCCTTGTGTATTTCTCTTTTTTCATAGTTGCTATACCAATTCACAATCCCACCAACAAAGCAAAAGGGCTTCCTTTTCTCCACATCCTCCTCAACACTTGTTTGTTGATTCATTGATAATGACCATTCTGACAGGTGTGAGGAGATATCTCATTGTAGTTTTAATTTTTATTTCTCTAATAATTAGTGACATTAAGCATGTTTTCATATGACTATTGGCCATCTGTATGTCCTCTTTGGAGTAATGTCTGTTCAGGTTCTCTACCCATTTGTTAATTGAATTGTTTGGTTTTATTATTATTATTTTTTCATGTTTAGTTGTATGAGGTTTTTATAATTTTTGGATATTAACCCCTTATTGTATATGTCATTGGTGAATATCTTCTCCCATTCACCAGGATATCTTTTCATTTTATTGATGGTTTCCTTTGCCATGCCAAAACTTTTTATTAATAGTTTGATGTAGTCCTATTTGTTTACATTTTCTGTTTTTCCCTTGCCCAAGGAGGTATATCAGTAAAAATATTACTAAGGGTAATATCTGAGAGTTTATTGCCCATATTTTCTTCTAGGAATTTATGGTTTTGGCTCTTACATTTAAGTCTTTCACCCATTTTGAGTTTGTTCTTATATATGGAGTAAGAAGGTGAATCAGTTTTATTTTTTTGCATGTACCTGCCACTTTTCCCAGCACTATTTATTAAATAGACTGTCTTTATCCCAGTATATATTGTTGCTTCATTTGTCATAGATTAAAAAACGATGTAGTCAGGAGTTTATTTCTAGACTGTCTAATCTATTCCATTGATCTATGTCTCTTTTTGTGCCAATACCACGCGGTTTTGATTACTATGGCCTTATAGTAGAGCTTTATATCAGGTAATATGATACTTCCAACTTTAAACTTCTTTCTTAGGATTACCATGGCTATTTGGGGTCTTTTATAGTTCCATATAAATTTTAGAATTCTAGTTCTATGAAAAATGCCCTGGGTTTTTTAATAGTGATTACATTGAATATATAGATTGCTCTGGGTAGTATGGACATTTTCACTATATTAATTATTATCCATGAGAATGGAATATACTTTCATTTATTTGTATCTTCTTTAATTTCTTTCATCAATGTCTCATAATTTTATTAGTACAAGTCTATCACTTCATTGGTTAAATTTATTCCTAGGTATATTTTTTATGCAATTGTAAATGAAATTATTTCCTTAAGTTTTCTTCCTTTAATTTCATTATTGGTGTATAAAAATACAACTGATTCCTGAATATTGATTTTGTATCCTGCTATTTTATTGAATTCATTTATCAGTTCTGAACTTTTGGTGAAATTTTTAGGGTTCTCTCTATATAGTATCATGTAATCTTCAAATAATGACAGTTTTATTTCATTTCCAACTTGGATGCCATTTATTTCTTTTTCTTCTGAATGTTTTGGCTAGGGTTTTTCTAGTACTATGTTGAATAAAAGTGGTGAAAGTGGACATTCTTGCCATATTTCTGATCTTAGAGAGAACACAACAGTTTTTTTTTCATTGAGTATGATGTTAGCTGTGAATTTGTCTAATATAAACTTTATTATGTTCAGGTATGTTTTCTTTATTTCCACTTTGCTAAGAGTTTTTATCATAAAAGAATGTTAGTTTTTCTCAAACACTTTTTCTGCATCTATTGATATGATTATATAGTTATTATTTTTTAATTTGTTTATGTGGTCTATCATGTTAATTGATTTGCAGATATTGAACCCACCTTGAATCCCAGAAATAAATCTTACTTAATTATGGTGTATGATCTTTTTAATGTATTACTGCATTTGGTTTTGCTAATATTTTGTTGGGGACCTCTGCATCTATGTCTATCAGGTATATTGGCCTACAGTTTGATTTTTTGGTAATATCTTTGTCTGGTTTTGGCATCAGATAATGATGGCCTCACAAAATGAGTTGGGGAGCTTTCCCTCCTCTTGAGTTTATTGAAATAGTTTTAGAATAGGTGTTAATTTTTTGAATGTTTAGTAAAATTTACTTGCGAAGCCATCTGGTTCAAGATTCTATTTGTTGGGAGTATTTTTATTACTACTTTGGCTTTGTTAGTAGTAATTGGTCTGTTCAGGTTTTCCATTTCTCCTTAATTCAGTCTGGAAGATTGCATGTTCTTAGAAATTTATCTATTTCTTCCAGATTTTCTAATTTACTGCAGCATAAGTGCTCATACTATTTCTTTTATATTTTTTTGTATTTCTGTGTTTTCATTGTCACTTTTCTTGTTTAATTTCTGATTTTATTTATTTGGGTCTTCTCTCTTTCTCTTTATTTTGATAAAGGTTTATCAATTTGTTTATCTTTTCAAAGAGCCAGCTTTTGGTTTAATTGATATTTTGTAATGTTTCTTTAGACTTTATTTTATTTATTGTTGCTTTGATCTTTATTGTTTTTTTCAGTCTCATGTTGACTTTGCTGTTCTTTTTCAATTTCTTTAAAGTGTAAAGTTAGATTGCTTATTTGAAATTTTTTTGCATCATGATGTAGGCCTGCATTGTTATAAATTTTCTCCTATGCTGTGTCCCATAGATTTTGAGTCATTGTGTTTCCATTTCAATTGTCTCAAGATAACTTTTGATTTCTTCCTTGATCTCACTATTAACCCATTCATTGTTTAATAGCATACTATTTAGCCTCTATCTGTTTGTGTGTTTTTTAGTTTTTCTCTTATAATTGATTTCTAGTTTCATGCTTTATGGTCAGAGAAGATACCTGGTATAATTTGAATCTTCTCAAATTTAGTGAGACTTGTTTTGTGAGCTAACATATTGTCTGTCTTTGAAACTGTTTCATGTGCACTTGAAAAAGTGTATATTCTGCTACTTTGGGGTGAAATGCTGTAAAAATCTCAATTAAATCTGGTCTTGTGTATTATGTGCCATTTAAGGTTTTTGTTTCTTTGTTGATCTCTGCCTGGTATATCTGTCCATTGGTGTCAGTGGGGTGTTATAGTATCCTACTATGATTGTATTACTGTCAATTGCTCCCTTTATGTTGGGTGCATAGATGTTTACTAGGGTATTATTATATCTTCTTGTTGGATTGATCTCTTATTATTATGTAATACTTTGTCTCTTATTTAAGTTTTTGCTTAAAAGTCTATTTTGTCTTTTATAAGTATTGTTACCTCAGCTATTTTTTGTTTCCATTTGCATTAAATATCTTTTTCATCCCTTTACTTTTAGTCTATGTATGTTTTTTGATCTGGGGTAGGTCTCTTGCAGAGAGTGTAGGAATGTGTCTTGTTTTTTTATTCATTCAGCTACCTTATGTCTTTTGATTGGAGCATTTAATGCATTTACATTTAAAGAGATTATTGATAGGTACATAGGTATTGCCATTTTATTATTCATAATTTTGATCTGAGAGCACTGAAGAGAGCTCTCCAGAGTTGAGAGCACTGAAGCCTAGCCACTACACCACCAGGGAACCACTCTATGTTTGCTTTTATGTATTAGGTAGATCTCCTATGCTTCTCAGTATTTTCTGGATGACCTTATGTAGTAGGTGTCCTGTGTAGTCTAGTGGTGCTCTCTCCTTGATCACCTGTATCATGTGTTTTAAGCTTGTTCATTCTGTTTGTTGTGTATATTCTCCTGTTGTAGTTGAGCCTTGATTGCTTTCGGTGTATCACTGGGTGTGATTGATTGCCTGACTGACCAGCTGTGAGGATTAGTTATGCCCATAGCATATAAGCTGCTGTGTGGGAGCTTACCCCTCAGTTGGGGATTTGCCTGTTCATATTACCTTTTGGCTGTGCTGCTTGTGGGGTAGTCAGGTAATGCTGTGGTATGGACTATAACTGGCCTCTGGGTATATGGTTTTTGGTACCTCTTAAGAGGGGCTCTGATGCAGGTCAATTTCATTCTCACTTGTAACTGGCCCAGAGCTATGTTGTAGCTATCGGTGGTTGGTTGCTCCCTATACTGGATCTGGAGGCATGTGGGGCTGGCCTCTCTGTGAACTAAGGACTGGTATCACCATTATTGGACCTTGCATAGCTTAGTAAAAGGCCCAGGGACACCCCTAAGCCTGTTTCTATCTTCTGGCTGCCTGTAAGACTCAGTTCCTTAGGTTTGTTGGCAAAGCTGGTTGACACAGTGCTGACTTTGCCACAGGTGATGTTGCTTGAGTTGGGTGGAGTGGGTTCCCATGATTCCCTGGGGTGAGGCTGGTGGTTTTCACAGTTAGTCTTGATTCAGTGCTTTTGCCAGTGCTGGGTCTGTGGCTATTCTGCAAAATGCCCAACAAACACTACAGCCAGCCACTTGTTACCTTGGACCTGCAAATCCCTGGGAGCCACCCAAGAAACACTGAATCACAAGGTGTGGCTGACTGCCATCAAAAGTTTGTGTAAGTGTCTTGCAGAGACTGCACACTAGCTGAGCAGGACTTGGTGCAGGGAATTGTAGCCTCAGAATCAGCCCTGTGGGATAGTGCTTCATGAAGAAAGATGGCACCTACTACAGGCTATATGTGGGGTGGCTTCACACAGGGATAATTGTGACCGCCCCTCTATCCCTGGCCATAAAGCCACACAACTCAAGTCTTTCCCTGTGTGTCTGTGGTGCCTCATGAGTTGCTGTCCCTTTGTTGTGGTCAAGGGTGAGTGCTTGCATTTGAGTAAGTCTGTGTGAGGGCTCTTCAGGGGGACATATGGATTTTCAGCAGCCTTCCATGTCATTGGTACTTTCAGAATCCTGGCTGACTTTTACACTAGATATTATGGGGACTTCTCTTTCTTTCTTGCACAGGACCCCCGGGCTAGGAAGCCCAGTGTGAGGCTGGGGACCCTCACTCATTGGAAACTTCTTTGCCAAGGTGTCCCTCCCAGTGCTCAACCACTGCCTGTGGGTTTGAGGTCAACCTGTTTCTCATCTCTGCTCTTCTATTAGTCTTGATGTGGCCTCATTTTTATATCCTTAGTAATATAAATTCTGTTTGGCTAGTCTTTAGATGATTGTTGGTGTTGATTATTCTGTAATTTAGTTGTAATTTTAATATGGTCATGAGAGGTAGCAGTAACAGAGTTTACCAATTTTTCAATTTAATTTTTCTCTCTCCCATATACTTTAAATTATCCCTAGATTACTTATAATATCAAATATAATGTAAATACTACATAAATAGTAGTTATAGTGTATTGTTTAGGGAATAATGACAAGCAAAAATGTCTATATACATTTAGTATAAGGGAATCCATCATAGGCTTAACAAAGTAACCTTTGTTTTGAATATTTTTGATCCACAGTTGGTTAAATTCATGGACATGGAACTTGAGGATATCACCTTTAGAAAAGCAAGGTTTTATAAGTTATCATTTTTTTTACATTTTATTTTATTTTATTTTATGTTTTTATTGTTAGACTTTTTGGGGTGACATCTGTTAGCAAGAATTACATAGGTTCCAGGTGAACAATTCTACAGTGCATTGTCAACTTGTGGTGTAATAGGTTCACTACCCAGTGTGAGTTCTCTTTCCATCACCTTTTTAATTGAATGGTAGTGTAATAAAGATTAGTTTTCAACTGGAATTTGGAAGATTTTCCTAGATTTTATGAAAAAACAGAAAGTAATGCTTTTATATATTATAAAATTTTCAATGTGTTAAACTTTCTTTAAAAAAGAACTGAATATTTCAAAATTACTTAGTTTTTACAGTTTATAAATGTACCGTTTTCTAAACTTAAAGACAGACTACAGGAAATGTTTTGAATTTTCTTTCTCTAATGCTGAAATGTTGGAGTTTAATTTTTATTCTTGGATTGTACAAAAAGTTATTGACCTTGGTTGTTAATCAGCAGAAATTTATATAAATTGCCAAGCAGAATAAAGATTTTCATTCACATGATTATGTTGAGATTCTTCTATCTGATCACAGTAATTTCAGAATGAAAGAAACATTTAACAATTGGAGGTTCGCATTTCTAAATATGACCTTCAATGAGAGGTATTTTATTCAGCTTCAGTGCATAAAGTCTTTCACTGGCTAGGTTAAGGAAGATTTGAAGAAAAGTAAAAGGAGAGTTTTAATTATAAAGTAATTTGAAACAGAAATTTTTATTATTGATACACAATGCTCTTAAAATCATACAATGGCAAAAACCATGAAGAAAAGCCTATTACATATTGAACAGATTTACCGACATTAACACAAATGAAGAAATCATTCTTTGTTGTATTCTTTTTTTTTCCAGCTTTTGACTCCATGTGAAGGACTTTTGGTTATAATTAATTCTATATTAAACTGAGGGAAGCATGTGTCAGAATGATGAATACTCTTTGTTATATGATTGTCCAAAGCAGCCCTCCCAAAACCCAGAAAACATACTCCCACTTCTTTGAGATTTTCCTTTCAAATAAGATTGAAAAAAAAAAGATAAAAAGTTTTTGAAAAGGCTTTCACTGATTCAAGAGAAATTTGGGGCTTGAGGAGGGTAGTAGAACAGTGTGAATCATATTTTGAAGTCTGCGTTATTCCAAAGACACACAAAGCAGTAGCATATATATGCTATTCTTTGAGAAATTAGGAAAGCTGTATTGAAATCTTAAATCCATTGTTGAGCTTTTGGGAATATTTAAAAAGTAATCTAACTTTTCACTGTCTGAGTTGGGGATAATAATGCTGGTGTTGGATGAGGGTGATTTAACTGTGACATTTACTGCTCCATTGGTCACTAGAATTTATTTGGAAGATGTGACAGACTTGGCAGCTGTTCAGTTTACTATATGTAAATCCCTGGGTAGGTTTGCTAGCAAAATGAATATGCAGAGGGTGCCAAAAAGTATATACACTTTTTAAGAAAGCAAACAATGGTATTAAGATTTTAGCACTCAATATATAACAAAAGATGAACAGAAGTCACATTTGACTTCTGTAATTACAAGAGGTGCTCAAAGTGGTTACCATAAATATTTATGTAATACATAGATAACATTTCTTAAAATGTGTATACATATTTTTGGCACCCAGCTATATATAGTCTCTTTACAGAGAGAGTATACAGTTCAAGTTGGCTAGATTATGCTCTAGTAGCAAATAATCCCAAATTGCAGCATCCTAAAATGATTCAAACACTGCTACTTGGGTTGAGAGTGATGAACTATTAATATTAAATTCAGATAGAAGGAGCAATAGCGATCAAAGAACTAAAAGCAGCAAAGTCACAGTGGATTGTGGGTGCACTTGTCTCCTGGCATCATTGAAATGACATTCTGCTTCACTCTCATACTCACCAGTAGCGGGAAAGAACATAACCTCAAGTTTCATTGTCATTTGGTCAAATTGTTTTAGAACAGGGATGCCCAATCTTTTGGCTTCTGTGGGTCACATTGGAAAAAGAAGAATTGTCTTGGGCCACACATAAAATATACTAACACTAATAATAACTGATGAGCTAAAAAAAAGTCCATGCACAATTTTTGTAATGTTTTAAGAACATTTATGGATTTTGTGTTGGGCCACATTCAAAGCTATTCTGGGCTGCATGTGACCCATGGTCTGTGGGTTGGACAATCTGGTTTTAGGGGGATAATTCAAATAATGGCAATGGCTAGGAAAATTTGTTAAAGACTAGTTTTGATACTTATATTAATTTCAAGACAAGATGCATTACATTAGCTTTCTTCTAGGAGTTGCATATCCTCTACCATGAAGCAAAATGTTTTCTCAGTCATTTTGAGGTTCTATTCAGTCATAAGTGATTTCATTTAAAGGATGCAGTAAAGGTCAGATTTTAGTCTACCTATCTCTCCCTTTTATATTTTTATTCTATAAAAAATCTCCCTTTGTGATAATGTGAATTGATCATGGACTAGATATCTCAGACTATCAAGAGAATAAAGTAACTAAGATCTTATCAGAATATATGCATATAGCCGCAAATGAATTTATAACACATAATAAAGATTATTAACATATCTGGATTTTCTTCCATTACAAAATTAAAAACAAAAGCATATTGCTAACATTCCAGCAAGGTTCTCCTTCCCTGTGCACTTACAATGGATGCTGTTCATCTGGCTATAAGATTTGTGTTGGAGAATTTGAACATGCTTGGAAAGCTGCATTCATTTCTACTTAAGTGATATCTCTGTACAGTCATCTATCTGAACTACAGCAATTTCTCCTTTGCATTCTAGAGAAGAAATAAATTTGAAGTACAAAAAAGTTTTTGGATGTCTAGTACATGCTAGGCAATTAATTGGTCAGAAATTAGCATTCTTTAGTTGCTGTAAAATGGCATTTCTATACATTTGGCAAGGAAAAGGATTAGGTGTTATGTTTGATACAAGGATTTCAAGTCAGGTTAAATTGCACTCCATCAGATACATGATTTGCATTTATTCTCTAGTCTGTAGCTTGTGTTTTCATTTTTATAATGATGTAATTTGAAAATAAAGTGTTTTAAATTTTGATGAGGTACAATTTATTTCAACTTTCAGTTATTTCTGTCAGAGATCATGTTTTTAGTGTTTTACCTAAGAAATCTTAGCTTAACACAACTGTGTTTTTCTAGTAGTTTTATAGTTTAGATCTTACATTTAGGTCTGTAATTTATTTTAAGTTACTTTGGTCTATATTGTGTGTGTGTGTGTGTGTGTGTGTGTGTGTGTGTGTATGTATCCATCCTACATTTTCTTTTTCATTCATTAGTCAGCGGATACTTAGGTCACTTATATGTTTTGCTATTGTAAATAACACTGCAATGAACAGGGGGGTCTAGAAGTAACATTGCTTGTCATATAGTTCTAGTTTAATTTTATTTTTGAGAAACGTCCATAAAGTTTTTTTATAGTGGTTGCACCGATTTACATTCCTACCAAATATGCACAAGGGTTACCTGCTCTATACATGTTCATAAATATTTGTTCTTTCTTATCTTTTTTTATAGTCAAATTTATTGGGATAACATTGGCTAGCAAAAATTACATAGGTTCCAGGTATAAAATTCTACAATGCATTGTCTATATTGCATTATGTGTTCCCTACCCAGAGTCAGTTCTCTTTCCATTGACATATATTCAACTCCCTCTCCCTCCTTTCCCACTCCCTCCCTCCACTCCCATCCCCTCCCCTCTTGCCCTCAGGTAACCACTAACCTATTGAGTGTGTCCATATATTGTTTCTTTATTGCTTTCAGTTTTATGTTCCATATATGAGTGAAGTCATATGGTTCTTACTTTTTTTCTGTCTGGCTTATTTCACTAAGCATGATGATCTCCAGGTCCATCCATTTTGTTGCAAATGGCAGTATTTCGTCTTTTCTTACAGCTGAGTGATATTCCATTGTGTGTATGTACCACAGCTTCTTTATCCAGTCATCTGTCGCAGGGCACTTTGGTTGTTTCCATGTTTTGGCCACTGTGAACAGCGCTGCGATGAACATTGGGGTACATAAGTCTTTGCGGACAAAGGTTTTCAAGTTCTTTGGGTAGATCCCCAGAAGGGGGATTGCTGGGTCAAATGGTAACTGTATTCCCAATTTTCTGAGGAACCCCCACACTGCCTTCTACAGTGGTTGTACCAGTTTGCACCCCCACCAGCAGTGTACCAGAGTTCCTTTTTCTCCACATCCTCTCCAGCACCTGTTATTCCTTGTCTTGTTGATAATAGCCATTCTCACAGGTGTGAGGTGGTATCTCATTGTGGTTTTGATTTGCATTTCCCTGATAGCTAATGAGGTTGAGCATTTTTTCATATGTCTGCTGGCCATTTGTATGTCTTTATGGGTATAGTGTCTGTTCAGGTCCTCTGCTCACTTTAAAATTTATTTTTGAATTGTATGAGTTTTTATATAGTTTAGATAATAGTCCCTATCAGGTGCATTGTTTGCAAACATTTCCTGCCATTTGGTTGGCTGTTTCTTTGCTTTGTTGTTTCTTTTAAATTTTTTGGTGTGCAGAAGTTTTTTAGTTTGACATATTCCCATTCATTTATTTTTGCTTTTACTTCCCTTGCCTTTGAGGTCAGGTTCATGAAGTTCTCCTTGAGCTCAAGGTCTATAAGTTTAGTACCAATGTTGTCTTCCATACAGCTTATTGTTTTGGGTCTTATGTGGAGGTCTTTTATCCATTTTGAATTAATTTTAGTATATGGTGACGGTTCACATATCGGATTAATTCTTTTGCATATAGTTTTCTAATTTTCCCAGTATCATCTACTGAAGAGGCTTTCTTTTCCCCACTGTATATTTTTCATTTCTTTATAAAAAATTATTTGTCCATATGTTTGTGGACTTATTTCTGGGTTTTTTATTCTGTTCCATTGGTCTGCATGTCTGTTTTTCTGCCAATACCGAGCTGTTTTGATTATTGAAGTTTTGTAGTATAAATTGAAATCAGACACGGTAATACCTCCAGCCTTATTGTTTTTATGTAGTATTACTTTGGCTAGTCGAGGTCTTTTGTGGTTCCATACAAATCTGATAATTTTAAAATTTATATTATGGTAGTATGTTTGTGAGATCTTGGTGTGAATTTCATGAAATCTGTATATTGCTTTGGGTAATATGGCCATTTTAATAATATTAAGTCTTTATATTAATGAACATAAGATATCTTTCCATTTCTTTTCATCCTGTTTAATTTCTTTTAATAGTGTCTTGTAGTTTTTAGTCCATCATGTTAATTCCCAGGTGTTTTATTCTTATTGTTGCCATTGCAAAAGGTATTGATTCTTTCATTTCTTTTTCTGAAGATTCATTTTTTTGTGTATAGTAATGCAATTCAGTTTTGTACATTGATTTTGTATCCTGCAACTTTACTGTATTCACTTATTGTTTCTAATAGTTTTCTGGTGGAATTTTTGTAATTTTCTATTAAAGGATCATATCATCTGCAAATAGTAACAGTTTAAATTCTTCTCTCCCAATTTGGAAACATTTTATTTCTTTCTCTTGCCTGATTGCCCTGGCTAGAACTTCCCATACTATATTGAATAGCAGTGGCAACAGGGCCATCCCTGTCTTGTCCTTATTTTAGGAGAATGGCCTTCATCTTTTCTCCATTCAGTATGATATTGGCTGAGGGTTTGTAACATATGGCCTTTATTATGTTGAGGTACTTTCTTTCTATGCCCATATTCAGTGTTTTGATCATACATGGATGTTGTATCTTATCAATGCTTTTTCTGCATCAATTGATGTGATCATATGGCTTTTATTCTATATTTTGTTTATGTGGTGTATCACATTCATTGATTTCCATATACTGAATCATTCTTGTGCTCCTGAGATGAATCCCACTTGATCATGGTGTATAATAATCTTTTTGATGCATTGTTGTACTCTATTTACTAATATTTTATTTAAGATTTTTGCATCTGTGTTCATCAGAGATATTGGTCTATAGTTTTCTGTTTTTGTGTTGTCCTTACCAGGCTTTGGTATTAGGGTAATGTTGGCCTCATAGAGTGAGTTAGAAAGAATTGCCTCATTTTCAACTTTTTGGAAGAGTCTGAGGAGGATAGGCATTAATTTCTCTTTGAATGCTTGGTAAAAATTCCTTGATGAAACCTTCGGGTCCAGGGCTTTTGCCTCTAGGGAGGTTGTGGATAGTAATTTCAATGTCTTTACTATTAATTGGTCTATTTAGATTATCCAGTTATTCTTGGTTCAGTCTAGGTAGGCTATAGGTTTCTAGGAATTTATCCATTTCTTCTAGGTTGTTAAATTTAGTGGCATAGAGCCCTTCATAATATTTTCTTATAATCTTTTGTATTTCTGTGGTATCAGTGGTAATTTCTCCCCTTTCATTTCTAATTTTGATTATTTGTGTTATTTATCTTTATCCTTTGGTTAGCCGAGACAGGAGTTTGCAGTTGTATTAATGTTTTCAAAGACCAGCTCTTTGTTGCTTTTTTTTTCTATTGTGTATCTGTTTTCAATTTTGTTTAACTCTGTTCTAATTTTTATTATTTCTTTTTCCTGCTGACTTTGGTTTTTTTCTGTTGTTTTTTTCCTAGTTCTTTCAGATGGAATGTTAAGATGTTTACTTGTGATTTTGCTTCTTTCTTAAGATAGGCTTGTAATGATACAAATTTCTTTTTTGTTACTGCTTTTGCTGCATCTCAATAATTTTGATATGTTGTATTTTCATTGTCATTAGTTTCTGTGTTTTTAATCTGTTTTTTATTTATTCTTTGATCCAGTAATTTTTAAATAAGATGTTGTTTAATCTCCATGTATATGTGATTTTATTCTGCTTTCTATTTGCAGTTGATCTCTAATTACAAAGCTTTGTGTCCTGAGGATACACTTGATATGATTTCAATTTTTTTTGTATTTGCTGAGGCTATTTTTGTGTCCCGGCATATGGTCTATCTTTGAGAATGTTCCATGTGCACTAGAAAAGAATGTATAATCTTTTTTTTGTAGAATGAAGTGTCATGTAAATGTCAATAATGTCCAGTTGCTGTAATGTGCCATTTAAAGCTGCTATTTCCTTATTTATTTTCTGTTTGGATGATGTGGCCGTGGCTCTTAAGGGGAGTGTTTAGGTCCTTTACTATAATTGAGTTTTTGTCAGTTTCTCCTTTCAGATCTATTAGTAGTTGCTTTGTAAATTTTGATGCTTTCTGATTGGGGTCATATATTAATTGTTGTTGTATTTTCCCTTTTATCCCTATGAAATGTCCATCTTTGTCTATTGTTACCTTTTTTATCCTAAAGTCTGTTTTGTCAGATATGGCAACTCCTGTTTTTCTTTGAATGCCATTTGCTTGGAGTATTGTTTTCCACCCTATCACTCTGAGTCTGTGTTTGTCTTTGTGGCTGAATTTGGTTTCTTGGAGACAGCATATGGATGGATTTTGTATTTTAATCCAGTCTGCTAGCTACTCTATGCCTTTTTATTGGTGAAATAAGTCCATTTACATTTAGAGTGATGCTTGATATATGAGGATTTCCTTTGACCATTCCTTCCTTCCTTTTTTAATTTTGTTTTTATTGTACCAACTCTTTTCCATTTATTTTGATTTTTTGTTTCAGGTTGAATAGCATCCTTCAGTGTTTCATGAAATGGTGGTCTCCTGCTGGAGAATATCCTCAGCTTCTGTATGTCTGAAAAGGTCTTTATTCCTCCTTCATATTCTTTCTTGTCCTTTTGATAATAGCCCTTCTAACAGGTATGAGGTGATATCTCATTGTGATTTTGATAAGTTGATTTGTATTGCAGTAGTGTTTTTAAAAATTGTATTTTATATTTCAATTACAGTTGACATACAATATTATATTAGTTTCAGGTATACAACACAGTGATTGGGCAATTATATAAATTATGAAGTGATTAACTTTATAAATCTATATCCCCCAAACCCCCTCCCATCTGGTAACTATCAAAATCTTCTCTGTATCTATGTGTGTGTTCCTGATTTGTTTGTTCATTTAT
This sequence comes from Lyroderma lyra, assembly GCA_004026885.1. Classification (NCBI taxonomy): domain Eukaryota; kingdom Metazoa; phylum Chordata; class Mammalia; order Chiroptera; family Megadermatidae; genus Lyroderma; species Lyroderma lyra. Next base: position 70,499 of record PVJL010007963.1, read on the forward strand.
TTTGTTTTTCTGATTCAGCATATAAATGGAATCACATGGTATTTGTATTTCTCTGTCTGACTTATTTCACTCAGCAAAATACCCTCTATATTTATTGATGTTGTTACAGATGGCGAGATTTTATTTATTTATTTATTTTTATGACTGAGTAATATTCTGTATGTACCAGTCTTTTTTGTCCATTTATCTATTAATGGACAATTACTTTGCTTTTGTAATCTTGGCTATTGTAAGTAATGCTGCATTAAATGTATGAAATCTGTCTTTTTGAATTAACATTTAGGGTTACTTTGGATAAATACCCAGGAAGGGAGGTAATGGGTCCTTCTTCGTCTTTTGCTATAGCCTTTGTTATAAAGATTATTTTGTCTGGTATAAGCACTGCACCTCAGCTTTGTTTGTTTATTTCCATTTTCATAAAATATCTTTTTTCATCTCTAAACTTTTTTCTGTGTGTTATTCAAACTGAAATGAATCTCTTATAGGCAACATATATATTGGTCAAGTTTTCTTATCCATTCAATCACCCTATGGTTTATTATTAAAACATTTAATCCATTTACATTTAAATAAATTATTGATTGATATGTATTATTATTTTATTATCCATATTTTAAATTCTTTTTTCTTTTTCTTAAAGAAGTCCCTTTAGCATTTCTTGTAATACTGGTTTGTTGGTGATTAACTCCGTTAGCTTTTACTTGTCTGGGAAACACTTATCTGTCCTATTAATTTAATAGCTTTGCTGGGTACAATAATCTTAGTTGTAGGTTCTTGCTTTTCATACTTTGAATATTTTGTGTGATTCCTTTCTGGCGTGCAAAGTTTCTGTTGAGAAATCAGCTGACAGTCTTATGGGAACACCCTTGTAGGTAAGTCAGTGTTTTTCTCTTGCTGCTTTTAAGATTCTCTGTCTCTAACCTCTGCCATTTTAATTATAATGTGGCTTGGTGTGGGTTTCATTGGTTTCATTTTATTTGGGACTTTTCTGAGCTTTCTAGGCCTCTATGTCTATTTCCTTCAGTAGATTAAGAAAGATTTTTTTTTTTGTCATTGTCTTTTAAATAAGTTTTCAACTTCTTGCTCTCTTTGCTTTTTGGTACTCTTATGATGTGAATGTTGGTATGCTTGATGTTGTTTCTTTTTTTTTTTAATTCATTTTTATTGTTAGACTTATTGGGGTGACATCTGTTAGCAAGGATTACATAGGTTTCAGGCATACAATTCTACAGTGCATTGTCAACTTGATGTATAATAAGTTCACCACCTAATGTGACTTCTCTTTCCATCACCTTATATTTAGCTTCCCCACCTCCTCTCCCACCCCCTCCCCTTT